>JANZYN010000085.1:0-135166 GCA_025583755.1 Cordyceps tenuipes | reverse complement strand
GCCCCCCCCCCCCCCCCCCCCCCCCCCCCCCCCCCCCCCCCCCCCCCCCCCCCCCCCCCCCCCCCCCCCCCCCCCCCCCCCCCCCCCCCCCCCCCCCCAACGGACCTCTTCAGTCAATCGAATTTGAACGTCAAAAATGCCTGGCGTACCGGGGCAAAGCGAGTAGCCACCCGCTGACAAGCCATTTGCCCAACCTTTGCTTTTGATGTAGGACATGATGCTTCCAGGCCCTTCATGACCGATGAGATGTGAAATATACCTGCTCGGCTGTATTTCGTATAATTCCTCTTCATCAATAAAGGGAAAAGTCAGATTCACTTCTCTCGTATCCATGACGGGCTTGGCGAAGAACTGGATGCCGACGTCGGCAGGTGTAAAGGGGACCTCTTCCGCCCATCTATTCTGGGGCAAGTTCTTGTTAACAATGGCGGCGAAGAGTTGGACGGTCCATTTTTGCAGAAGATCGAGTGATTCGCGACCGAGGACAACTAGCTTCATGCGGTTGGCAGAGTAGTGTTTGGCGTGGAACTCGATGAACTTGTCGCGGACATTTACACCTTGGGATTCGGGGATGGTTTTGAGGACCTCGAAGTTGCCAGTGGAGAAGTGGCAGTATGGGTGATTGGGGTTTGACAGCGACTTTTCCAGCTGCTGGAGACGCCAGCCATCGCTCTGCAGGTTTTTCTTGTTCTCGGAGTCGACAGCTCTCAGCTCCCTGTCGAGTGTCTCATCCAGGAACAAGGGTTCAATGAAGAACTGGGCAAATCGATCTAGGGCGCCGTACAAGGGGGAGGGGTTTGTTTCGGTAGGTTGCTCATCGTTGGCTGGTTTGGCGGCGACGTCAAAGTAATAATTAGTCGACGTGCTTGCTGTGTAGGCGTTGGAGCTGCCGCCGTTTGAGGAGAGATACTGGCTGTACTCGTTTTCGACGGGAAACTTTTTGGTGCCCATGAAGAGAAGCTGGAGGGCAAGAGAGGCATTAGCACAGTTCAACTGGTTGGGAAATCTGGAAAATGCATTGAGCGTGAGAGAGGCCACTGACATGCTCGACGGCGTGGGCCATGCCAGGCATGCCGGCTTCGTCGGAAAAACTGCCGACGTTGACGTCGAGGGCGCCGCTGGCTTTGTCGGTATCTGGATCGTGGACAAGAAGGGCCTCGAGGCCATTCTCAAGTCGAATGACACGATACTGTCTATCATCGAGCGACGGCTTTTCGAGGCGGTCTGTCAAGAGAGTGACGGAAGAAGACTTGTGGCCGAGAGCGGACGCCATAGGTGGCAGGGCTGAAGGAGCCATGGTGGAGTGGTGGCAGCGATGAGGGAACGACAGGAAGGGTATCAAGGAAGAAGAAGACGAAAGTAACGGTAGAGGACGTAGCAGGCGACGTAGAGGAGAGACGACGCTGCGGACCATTGATGGTGAGAAGCTCGACAAGGCCGCGGCGTTGGGGGGGGGGAAAGGTTGTGACGACTTATGGCGGAAGGACCAGGTTTGTTGAAAAGGCGGCTGGGGTGGATGGATGGATGGCAAATGGATTGGGGGGAGTGGACTGGTGGACTGTGGACTTTGGGCAGTGGGCAGTCAGTGGAACAGTGGACAGCGGACAGTGTAACAAGGGACAGGCAGTGTAACTATGGACGTGGAAGTGGACGTGGAAGTGGATGTAGACGGTTACGTTGGACTTTCTCTTCCATGGTCTTCTATTTGGGCTTCACCGGTCCAAGGATACATAACATGGTATGCATTGGCCGGACTGCAGTACTTGCATGATGCCGCTGCGTGTGTCGTACCTTCGCCGCACTCCGTCGCCCGTTACAGGTACCACAAACGAAGCTTGGGAGCAAACGAGCTTGGCAACCATTCAAACCTCTTTGGTGGCCTACCAATCTACTAGTTATGTACCAGCTAGTGAATTTACCTTTTGGCTAGTGATGACTTACCTGTACCTTATTAGTAGTACCTAAGGTAGGTAGGTAGTAGGTATCTATCGAGGCCATACAAGGGAGCAGCTCACCACTGCAAGAATGGTTGCAGCGGGCCATACTACAGGTTACAGCTGATGTGCCTCCACCTAATAAAGTGCCTTGTCGAGGATCCTCTGCAAAACTTCCCTAATTAGTAAGCGGCTAGCCATACTGCCAAGCCAACAAACCTCCTTTTAGTTTCCAGCTTTCTCGCCAGCAACAAACAACAGTAAACAACTGTGCCAAAAGACCATCAGCCACCCTCTCATCTGTCATCCATCATTCACAAACCTAGACATATGTACGCATTCATGCCCGTAACCAATCAATCACCAGCACTCCACAACTCTGATTTCCGCATCCAGCTTGCATAGCGCAGCTCCATTGTCTGCGCGGCCCTCGCTGCAGAGGTTGCGTCTGTGTGGCAGATGCTTCTGCCTACTCTTCCATTGGTCTAGCGATTCCTGTCAAGCAACACTACTCCGAATACAGATTACATACACAGATTGTATAATGGGTAGGAGGAGGGGCACCGGGTTTTGCCAAACCCTGCCTGCTGCGTTTACTGGCTGACCTGTTGGGCTGAAGTGGTCGGCATTGAAATTTTCGTTCGTTAACACAATGACACCGCACGAGCGAAACTGGAGATGCTGCACGGAGCCGATCCCCTACAGCTGAAAATCACGATCTCCTGCCTTCTCAGTCTCTATGCAGATGCAAAACTGTGCCACCATTCAAGGTTGACCCGCGCAGCACAGCGCGCGCTCTGGAGAAAGGACACAGTGTGATCGTCCAGCTCTCTTGGCTCCCATCCGTCATGCATATTCAGCCAGCCGGCTGCCCGCCACTCAGGAAAGTCTTGATCAACTGCTACATTTTACTCGTCAACGTGCCCGCCGCCTGCTTGCCAAGAAGGATCCCTAGTCACTTCGCCTCGGTCTGTGGCGCATACCTGTCGTCGCCGCCACGCAGGGCGCTTGCTTGCTCCTGTTCGTACTTTGACCGGAAATGTGATGCACAAGGCTAGCTGTTGGTTTTCAGCTCCGAAAATAAGGGACCTGCTCCCGCACACTGCCCGAGGAATGGTGCGATGCGATGATCCGACCCCCAGATACAAGAGTCTCTCCGATGCCGCACTGTCAGTGCATTATTTATTAGGCCTTTGGGGGCCTATTTGGTACGAGGTCCTCGTTTGGCTATCGCATCCTGCATATGACAGAGTCAGGCAAGGCCAAGTATAAGAAGCTTTTCAAATAAATTTGCGTTTCTTGACCTATTCTATAGCTAGGAAATCAGTTCAAAGAGACGACTAGAAAAAGGACAAAGGTCGAATTTATATTCTGGGAACAGCTAATTGAGCTCATGGGCTGACTTGATCGCCTTGCTCTTGCCAGTATCGAGAATGACAGCCGGATCCTCACGAGTACCCTCGCGCGAAACTTGGTTACCTCGCTTGGTCGTAATAGTGGCCCTGTTCTTGTCAGCACCTCGGTATTCCCCGTCTTGTATAGTATCACATACTTTTCTTCCTTGACATCCAGGACCTTTCCTTCAGGCTGCCCGTTGCCCCAGTTCCAGCTTACCGTCTCACCCGGATTTGGTCCATTGCTCGTCTTTGATTTGCTGCTTTCCTTGGTTGCCTGTTCATTGTCTCCCGATTCGCCCGAGCCGTCGTCATTCGAGTCGGATTTATTTTCTTTCGAATCTAGAACGGGTTTATGTCAATGGGACATTCCATTGTATTCTGGCATTGTACGACTCACTGCTGCCGATGCGATGCTTCTTGGGCTCCGGCCCGCCGCTCTTTTCGCTTCTCTTTCGCTTGTCGCCTGGCTCCTCCTCCTTTTCATCTTCCTTGTCGCCGTTCTCCCGCTCTTTGTTTCCTTCTTCCTTGCTCCCGTTCTCCTGCTCCTCCCGTGACTGCTCGTCACCGTCAGCCTTGCTCCCCTTGCTTGCTTCCTTGCTGCTATCCGTCTTCAGTGGATCATGGCCCCAGTTCTTAAGTGAGATGTAAGACTTGGTCTTTTTAGCTTCGGCCTCAGACTTGCTCTTGAGGCTACCCTCCTCTTGCGCCAAGTGGCGCTTGCAGTACGCCACGACCTTTCTCATGTGGCTTATCTGATCGTCGTCGTATTTTTGTGGGTTCTTGGAAGGATTGGACTTCAAGATCTCGGTAATCTTGCGACCGCTTTCGTGGCCGACCGATTCACCACCGCCGTCATCCTTCGGCCAGCCGGCTTCGCCGGACTCGTCAGACTTGAGCCAAGTCTCCAGCTCCGCCGCGGTCATGTTGACGAGCTCGTTGAACTCCTCGATGACATCCTTGGCGTCTTTCATCGTGACTGTTTTAGTTCCCTGCTGTGTGATTTGATTTTGAAAATAGTTGACAGGTCGCTTTTTCAAGTCGATACTGTTGTTGTTTTCTCACCTCGCTTTTATACTTTTGCGTACGACTCGGACTCTACTACGTCATGCACGCGTGATACATCACCCTTCACCACCATACCAGCGTTAAGGCGAGGATCGAGAGCTAGACTAGACGCGATTTGATAGATGCGGCCCGATTGGGATGAAAACTCGAAATCGACCTTTTCTTTTCCGGAGTCGCGACAACCGGTCCTCTAGCAACAAGTACACCAACGGAGCGTGTCGTCATGTTCACGAATACACTAGCCCTGTACCTTGCGTGCACCACAAAACTGAGTTGTACATGCCTCAAGGTTCGAGGACGTGAGTAAAATGCAGGGTGATTAGTACGAAATGCCGGAGCGAAAACACCGTGACGACGGGTGCGAATAAGACCCGGCCGTGCAAGGTAGTTAGCCGCCCCCCCCCCCCGGCTGAGATAGCATTTCGATACCTAATAAGCGAGGGAACCATCTCCGGATCCCACCAGCACCGGTCCAGAAATAGATAATGTCCCGACTTGTCAATTTACTACTGCTGGAAACCCCGACGTCGCCTTGAACCAGCCTATCGAACGGGCGTGCTCGTCGATCTCTGCCAAATCCGGATCCTACTTCTTCTACTCCATAACACGAGAAAGCGGCGGCAACCTGTCCGTGCTATCGGCTCAGGGCCTCGCACCCCCCGCCCTCCGGCGGCGTTGCTGGAGAAAGAGGACGGATAGCTCGTCGTTTTAGTGACGGAATAGCTGTCCAGAACCACGTGCGTTCCGTTTTAGAGTTGCCGGCTCTTATCATTCACCTCCGTCGTCGCCCGAAACAAGGGCCATTAATGGCACGGACTCTGGCCTTGGCGCAATGTCGAGAGCAAACAGAACTCTGTTGTATCAGACCCTGCAGTAGCAAGTTCATATTCAAACCAGAAATACGGGGAATCCGATATCTTGCGATATGAAACTCGCGAGCCTTGCCGAGGTGCTGTCGTGAGCCATGTCCCGGCCTCGCAACCCTCTGAGCTGCCGCAAGCAGATATCGGGCATTCCAATACATCGATTCCTACTTACCCTTCACATTCGTCTTTCTTTGTACTTTGTGTTTTATTCTTGCGAATCAAGTCTCTGTTGGTCGGATATATCTAGTAGCGCATTATTCTTGGAACTTATGAAAGCTCACCCGGGTGCGTCGAGCAACTCGACCTTGTGTATCGCCGATGCCCTTTTCCCGGCCCCAACACTCTCTGTTTCTTCCCTTCTTGCTCTTTTTTATTAATTGCTGCCACTCTTGGTATGTGTCATAGTATCGCCCGTATTTGTAAATGCACCGGCCCTTTCCGTACCGAAAATATCACCAACGCCATCCTGTCCGCATACTGTCCAACCAATTGTCCGTAGCCAGTATGTGAAATGTAAAACTCGTCAAAGAAAAATGACAAAATAAAGGTCCCCTGCTGCATTTCAAGCCACTACCAATGTGCGGTTACTCCTGGCTCGCCTTCTCTTTCAGCCTCTCCGCCTCCATGTCCTCCATCATCAGCCGCTCCGTGAAGCTACGCGGCGTGCCGTTGAAGCCGTCGCGCATGAAGCTCGCCCTGTAACTACTCAGGTCCGCAGGATCCATGCCGCTCGTTCCATCAACACCACCGACGAATGAGCTGATATTCCCGATGGAGGCTGCCTTGGCAAGGACCTCAGGGCTCTTGACGACAGGCATCATGATGGACCGACCCATGTATGACCCGACAGAGCCGATGTGGAAGCGAGGCGTAGTGGGCGTGGGGGTGGCCGCCTCGGGGGCCGACGGCTTGTTCGAGGGCACGGCGGTGGGGGCGACGGTGGTGGGCGAGCGCAACGTGCTGAGGTCTCTAGTGGAGGCGGATGATGCAGTTTCATCTTCACTGTGCTCGCCATCATCTGCAAGTGGAGGTGGCCGCTGCGGCGATGAGGTGCGTCCACCCTCATCTTCAAAATGGAACATGTCGTCGTCATCGTCGCGCACATCTGGGCGATTACCATGTGCCTTGTTCTTGGGCATATCTTTGCTGATTGGCGGAGGAGCTGATGCTCTCGTCTTCTTTATGCCCAAGGCATGGTGGGTTATTTCATCTGCGTCGTCGGCATGATCTTGTTGAACATGCCGCATTCCAGACTCGGGAGTTGTTGATGACTCGCTCAGGTCTACTCCTTGCATCTGCTTTGTGACATGGTCTGAGTCGGGATTCACTACGGTCCATAGGGTACCGTCTTCCAGGGGTTCCCTCGACAGGGCGCGAAGAGCATCGGACGAGGAAATCTTCTTCGGCGGTGGTCTCGAGCTCTCGTCGTCGCCGCCGAGGACCGAGTCGACGGATACATTTTCGCCCTCCCACATCGGGGAGGACGACCGCGGCATCAAGCTATCGCTGGGCTGCGGCGACGCGGTAGGTAGGACCTCAGCGCCCATAAACTCGAACCGGACACGCCTAGGGCTCTGGGGCGATTTATATGTGCTGGAGGACCGTCGCAGTGCACTGCGGGGGGGTTTATTTTCGCTCTTGTCATCCGAGGCTGACGAGTTCGCGTCGTCAGCGGCTGCCGCATTTGCACTTTCACTGTCGCTTGGCCGATGCCAGGGTGGCGTCGTCAACCGACCGGGGAAGCTGTCTTCCTCAACAGCCTGGTCCATGACAGTGGATGTTGTGTCGTTGCTTTTGCTGCCGCCGCTGCTAGTGATGGTGGTGCTCATGGCAGGCAACCACCTGCTATCGGAGGTGCCAGCCTCGACTGAGAGCGGCTGAGAGGTGATGGCAGCTGCAGTGGCAGCCTCGGTCGTGGCTGCAGGCAAGGCAGGTGTGTTGGCAGCAGGTGTGGGTGATGCTGCGAGCAGCGGGAGGTAGCTCGGGGTGAAGAGGCCGTGGAGCTCGTGGTCACGATCGCGTGGACTGTCAGGAGCGCCTGATGAGGTACCAGCGTCGGCAAGTTTGGACGCTAGCGATAGAGTTTGGGACGTAGCGGCCGCCGTCTTGGGGCTACTATCGCTGACTGGCGGTGGCCGAGGTGGTGGTGACTCAGCTTCTTTTGGCGCTGCGACAACAGGCTGAGGAGACGAGGGTGGTAGTTGCTGGTGGTGTTGCTGGTGGTGTTGCTGGTGTTGATGGTGGTGTGGGATAACTGGACGCAGCTCCTTGTAATCATCAAGCATTGCTCGGAGTTCGTCTTGGACGGTGGCGACGACGATGGGACCCGCCGTGCGCGTCAAGCTGTCGTAATGCTCGTCAAACTCGGCCAACAGATCCTGGCGGTGCGATTCGAGCCTGGCCGCGAGATGGTCAAGCTTGGTGCGGAGACCGTCTCGAACGGCGGCCGCGTCCATGTTCTACTAGCAGTCAGTTTATCGCTGCCTGGCTGTTTGTCAACAGGCAACGCTAAACGGATCAATGGCTATGCTCGTTTCCAGCGGGGTCATGACGCAGGGCAGGACAAGTGCCAGGCAGGATGCAGTTGCTGAGGCGGGATCGCCTTGATTGCCTTGATTCTGGGGGTAAGACAAGGCGAGGCGGCGGGGATGATATGAGGCGGAAAATGGTGCATGCAAGTTGGTGATTTGTCGATTTGCACCCATGCTGTGGATGTGATTATTTTGGTGGCTTCCATATTTTGCCGTTTGCCTGCCCAATTGCTTGCGGCCCATCCTTCCTACACGTCACGTGGGTCGCCACGGGCCCTGATACTGGGACGGGACGTAGATGCCTGCTTTTACATCATTTACGGCCTGTAATTTTTCTGGGGTTGTGGGATCTCTGCTCTCAATTGGTTGTTCATCATGTCTGTCATGCTTGATCAGCCAGGGTTGTGCTGGGACGCACGTCACGATTTGTCTCATGTTGGCCACAGTACCAGGGGATACTGGTTGAGAATCTTTGTAGACCAAGGAAAAGAAATCGAAAGTAGAAAACTTGGACATGATAATTTTTCTTTAAAAAAGAAAAAAAAAAGCCCCTTCACATCCGAATCATGGAGCAGCTGCGTCTTTTTGGTTGCATATGGAGGGGTAATCTATAAGTGGCGGTCTAGCTAACTTGTCATGGGCTGGTTGCGGCCTCGAGGTAGACCGCAATTACAGATTGCCGTAAGATAGTCAGATTAGGTATAACATAACACTCAATTCATTATTGGTACACTTTCTGACACTAGTTGGCACTAATAACTGTCAGCTCTCGTTCTGCTCTGCCCTGCCTCAGATCATATATCAGAACCGATAGCGGCCGTCAGCCCGGCTTGCCCTACTCTACGTTGCACCACTCGCAAATGAAGAGAGTTAAATTCCGACTTTGTCAACCCGTTGACCATAGCCTCTCGCCGTAGATATGCTTCGTGATGGACACGCTGCTATTTCGACCCGCGCTGCTGTATTGCTGTGCATGGGGGCCAAGGCACCATGCGTACATGCGAGTAGATCAAGCACTAGCAATAAATTGTGTCGAGGAAAAAAGTGTCAAAGAGCTAGATTTACTATTTTGCCCAAACTTTTAGATTACCAATTCTTTTAATTCACATTACTCCGTGTCTAATATCAGCCTGTTTACCGAGTTGTACCACAGCAAGCCGCTACCCAGCGACCCACCGCCTTCTATTTTGGGATAACAGCTTTCCGCCAAAGCTTTGCTGCCCAGCCGCTTGCCGCTTTCTAGTGCTCCAACAGCTGCACCAACTGACGTTTTAACAGTTGCGACCAGGGAGCTCTTTTGGAAGAAGCTGCATCGAAAACTCGCCCGCCCTAGGCGCTCCCTTCACAACTTTCTCGTTCTCTCCTTTTTCTTTCTCACTCTGTACGCCCCGTCCCTTCGCCTTTGCCCATCATGTCGACAATACCCGCCAGCACCATCCAGTCTGGAAACCCGCCCGTGTTCCCCCTCGACTTCAACGCGAACCAGCCGCCCAAGGTCCGCGTCTACCCCTTCTCTAACTACACTTTTGGGGTCAAGGAGACGCAGCCCGAGGAGGACCCGTCCGTCCTCGCGCGCCTGAAGCGCCTCGAGGAGCACTACGCCGAGCATGGCATGCGCCGCACCTGCGAGGGCATCCTCGTCTGCCACGAGCACAACCAGCCGCACATCCTCATGCTCCAGATCGCAAACGCCTTCTTCAAGCTCCCCGGCGACTACCTGCGGCCCGAGGATGACGAGATGGCCGGCTTCAAGACGCGCCTCGACGAGCGCCTCGGCCCCGTCGGCCGCCTCGGCGAGGATGAAAAGGATGGCGACTGGGACATTGGCGAGTGTCTGTCGCAATGGTGGCGGCCAAACTTTGAAACCTTCATGTACCCCTTTGTGCCCGCCCACGTCACCCGTCCCAAGGAGTGCAAGAAGATTTATCTCATCCACCTGCCCAAGAACAGTACGCTTCTGCGACCCTCCTCCCCTGACCCCGGTTCCGTGCTCGTTTGCTAACCATGTTACAGAGGTCCTCAGCGTTCCGAAGAATATGAAACTCCTCGCCGTGCCTCTCTTCGAGCTCTATGAGAATAGTGGCCGATACGGACCTCAACTATCTGCGATCCCGCACATCTTGAGCCGCTACAACTTTGAATTCGTTGACGAAGACGGCAACGTCGTCAAGGTCACGCCCGGCGACGGCGCCAAAGCCGGCGAGCAACCTCCCAAGACAAAGGTTCTTGCTGGCGACGACACGGTCATGAAAGAAGAAAATGGCACGAACTAGTGCATGTGAATTCACTGGCGACGGTGTTGGGCGTTTGGGTCTTTTTCTTTTTTGGTCATTTTCCTGCGGCAGCTGAGTCTGTATGCTGCTCAAGAGCATCATAAATCAATGTAGTCATAGCTAGAGAAGGGAGGGGATAAACTTTCGTTGGAGTATTGCTCAATTTAAACTTCCTCTACAAACGACTTTTTTTCTTCAACTACAGACGCCTCTTTAGTAGTGGTATCTGATCCGTTTTCAGAATTAGCGACCTAGCATGGGTATACGGAGATCGCTTTCTAATTCGTGTGTATCTCATACTGCAATTCTTGTATATACTTTCCTGTCTTCCTCGTCCATCGAATCTTCCTCGTCCATCGTATCTTCCTTATATACTATATTGCTCTTGTTTTCCTTATTCATCACTTCGCTGGTGCTATTCTTATATTTTGTATTTGTCTGTTCTTTCCTTTTTATTGCTGCACTGCATGACATGACTGCCAGTATGTAGAAAACTACTCCGGACCTTCACATCTGTAGCGACCAGTACCCTCTCCCAGAAAATCATCTGCCTCTCATGGATTGCTGAATGTACTGTCACGGAGCATGTCTTCGTCCGGAATTCCCTCCTCCTCAGCTTCCTGAGCCTCAGCATTCATATTGGCGGCCTCTTCAGCCTCGGCCACAACATCCCGGACCGTATATCCCGGGATGATGCTGATGTAGCCACCCTGGTCCATTTCATAGAGAGCTTGCATCACCCATGTCTGACATGCGAGCTGCCCGAACTGGTTGGGGTCCTCCATGCTGACGGTGGGCAGGAAGGACTGGAGTGCGGTGTGCATGATCTCAGGCTTGACGACAGCGACCCTTAGCGCGAAAACAATAGTTTGTGAGATAACAACGTTGGTGCTAGTCTTTGATTCGAAATGCCAGGTTGGGTCGTCGGATTTATTGCGGATGTGAAAGACACAGCCTAGTTCGGTATCAAGGTGAAGGTACAGTCCCCAGTGCAGGAGTGGCGAAGGCTGGCGGGAGATGATGACATACAGCCCGTTCTTTTCAAAATTGATTTTCTTCTTCGAGGACATTTCAAGTTGAAATTTTGGAGAAGAAGCGAGAAACGACGATAATAGATTTGACGGATGTAAATGGAGAACGGAAAATGATGGCGAGGGAGGGAGGGAAGTTGGGCATGGGCACTGCGGCGTTGGTCATAACTCGAAGGATTCTCTCCGCACATGGAACCCCTCCCGGTCGCAGGAGAGGCAACCTGCTGCTGCCTAGCGATTCGTGTGCCCTCATTGTGTTGATTGGCAGCCTATCTTGGGTTCATTGGCTGATTGGCCGACACTTGCATGGAGTTCGGCGCGTAAGGATAACGGGCCAACGGATGGTGTTGTGGGCTGAAGCGACTCGATCTCCCGCAAAGAGGGTGAAATTGACGGAAAGAAGGTCAATTTACTAAGCGTAGGGAAACGAGAACTTTACGTAATCTATCGACTTTTGCCTTATTCCGTTGGATGAGCAGTGAAGCTGTTAATCAGACAGTGGATTTCCTAGCATATTGTGATCGTGGAGCAAGGTATGTGTGGCTGGTCTCCCCACACCTCCATACTTATTAGCTAAGCCACACCCCAGTTGTTACATACGATGAACTTGTCCCCCTTTCCTCTTGGACTTGTTGACTTTTTCCACCGCCGCCCGGTGCAGCTGTCCTACTTCCTCCCCGATCAACCCGCATGTTGCCGGTCATGTGCAGACCCTTCGATGAAACCCCCGTCGATGGAGCCTTTGATGTCGAGGACGTGAGAAAAACCATCCTCTCGTCCGAACTGCAACCTGTAGAGCATGTGATACTGGCGGAAGTGTTCCTAGATGGCTCCCCCGACAAGCAAGCAGCCGCCCGTGAGATCCACAGGAGGATCCTCGCAGCCCCAGGCGAATCTCTTGAGCAAGTCCTGCGTCAAATTAAAGCCGACTGGCACGCTATCCTGTCCCTATGTCAGTTTCGCCGCCCAAACAAGCTCTATCAGTACCGCAAGTTGACTTGATATCCAGGCTTGGAGCAGGAAACTGTCAGCGAGCCACTGTCAGCTTTAATTAGACGCCGTGACAACGGGCGCTGCTTCATAAGCCCCCTAGATTGTGCCCAGATCAAAGAACCCATTCCTAGCTATATTCTGTCCCCCAAACTCGAACCTCTCTTGCAAAAGGACAGTGAAGACCCGCGATCAGGGCTGCTGCAAGCCTTCGTTGCCCCCAGAAACGTCTCTTATTTAAGTACTGTGCTGGGCAAACATACATCTAACACTAGTAATACCTGGCTATTGTCTCCGGGGCTCGGCCTGGCCATTCGGCAAAGATCGCTGATTGTACGGGCCTCAAGTACAGCTTACCATGGAAAATACGACATGGCGCCTATGAATATGGAAGAAACGGATGCAGTACAGGTACTTGGACTGGGACAAGAAACTACGTTGCATACACTAACCCTTCTTCTAGCTGGTCGCTTTTGCCCGTGGCACTGATATAGAAACTTGTGACGGGGTTCCAATACAATACGGCAAGATGATTCGTATCCAACGGGATACATACTCGCCATCAGATGCGCCACTGCCCTCGCCCTATCTAGTCCAGCTTCAGCACAAGTTTGCATGCGCTCTACGCCATTTTGAAGTGGAAAAGAAATGTGCACAGCCATGGCCGGAGCGGCACAGTGAGTCAGGCCCGTCTCAAATGCCACCAAGTGTACGTCATTTGCATTGTCTAACGCGTCGTCGCGCCATTTTTCTTTAGGATTTTGGAGTCGATCCTGGCTGCTGTTCTTTCGACGTTTATGGCATTGTGTGCCCCGGTTCTTCCGGGTCTGGACATATCGGCGGCTGTTTCCGGAAAAATTTCGAGTCGAAACCTTTGATCTGTCAAAACATGCTGGTTTGGTAGCAAAGGTCGACTGCGGAAATGAGGGAGCAGCTCTTGCGCTACTTGAGGCCGAAGCGCCTGACGTCCCCGCACCCCTCCTCATAGACACATACCAGGATGACACTGGGCGCAACATTGTGATCATGACCCGGATACCAGGCGTAATAGCCAAGGCCGTTTTTCACCGCATGTCATACCCTGAACGTCGCCAGCTTGCCAACGATTTGGGCAAAGCAATCTCGCAACTTCGGCTCATTCCTAACACGTCTGGGTTCTTGTTTACCGGAGTATCCGGTATCAGAGGTGTTGGTTCTGAAATACACGATCTTCAAGGCGGCTTCAAACCATACGGCCCTTTTCAGAGTGAATCGGAGTGGAACATGTCCATGACTAGCGGATCAGTCGACTATTGGCGCTCCAAGTATCCCAAGGCATTTCTGCACGAGCATGAATCCGTATTCACTCATGGCGACCTGCACCTGGGGAACGTTCTTGTCGACGGGGGCAGGTTCACAGGAATCATTGACTGGGAGTTTTCAGGGTATTACCCCGAGTATTGGGAGTATGCCAAGGCCATGACCACGGGGCTTGGCGCCGAACGGGCTCACGGTGTTCATAAGCAGATTTGGCAAGGCAAATACGAAGCTGAATACGAACTTATGTCTGACCTGATAGGTCAGAATCCTTGGGGACCATCAGCCATTCGAAAGAACTAATTACTATGGGACTTGTAGCATACATATATTTTATTAGCGAGCGAATGAAGACATCTAGAACAGCCACTCTTTTAACAATATCTCTCGTTAGGAGGGAGGGCGTGGAAACTCTTGGACGTTACAAATCAAGTAATTGAATAATATCAGAGATCAGAGATATATTTTCAACTATACTTTACTAGTCTATTGGAAAGAAAATGCACAAGCCGTTCGCATTTTATGAATTATTTACCTTCGAAGTAATCCGAGCAACATGACGGAGGTTGCGCTAGTCCGGATTAGGTAGCCTTGTAAACATCAAAGCTTGAGGTCGATCAAACAGAATCGACGAGCTTCATTCTTGAACTAGAGGCTGTGTTCAGCCTGGGTATGACATTTTCCGCCATGTATGCCTCCCCAGTGTTTCCGTGTATGTCCCGAATTATCACAAAGATGAGCCATGCTCTTTTATATGCTCCTTTACGAATACATGCTGACCAACTAACTGCTTGATAGCCACTCATTTGTGCAGAGCAAGCCCAGACGGCGGCCTGGTCGCCACGCTCAACGCGCAAACCCTCCTTGTGCGCTCCGTTGAGACACTGCAGCTGGAACACACTATTCAGCTACCACCCAGCCTCGGTCCCGTGACATCTCTGCAGTGGTCGCCCTCGTCTGGCCGGCTGATGGTCTGCGCCGGCGAAGACGTCCACGTCTTCTCCGCGCAGGCCGACTCATCCTTCCACGCCGTCATCCACAGCCCGCTGCTCCCGGGCGAGAGGGCCAGCATCGCGCGGTTTGGCGCCCGCGATGCCGAGGTGCTCCTCTGCTCGCCCTCGGGTGTCAAGCTCGCCATCTTCGACCTGGCCAGCTCGACGGCCGTCGAGGTCGCCAACCCCAAGTTCCACCAGCCGTCGTCCGTCGGCCGCGGGTACTCGGTGCGCGCCGGCAGCGAGCACCTGGCCGTGCTGACGCGCCTCGGCGGCAAGGACTTTGTGAGCATCCACCACCCTGTGTCCAGGCAGGTGCAGCGATCGTGGGCGGCCGAGACGGTGGACGCGCAGTCGGTCTGCTGGACGCCAGACGGCAAGTGGCTGCTGCTGTGGGAGTCTGCCGCGCACGGGCACCAGCTGGTCCTCTACACGGCAGATGGACAGCATTTCAGGACGATGACGGGCGCAAACCTGTCAGATAACCCGGATGCTGGGCTGGAGTTGGGCATAAAGACGTGCCAGCCGACCCATACGTCAGACCTTTGCGCCATCGGCGACCACAGTCGCGCCGTTGTGATACTGCAGACAGACCCGTGGAGGAAGAGGGTAACATTTACACATCCTCTTACAATCGTACCTCAAGACAAGCTACACGCAAGTCAACAACTGGGCGCTCAAGTCACGGCCAAATTACTGATCCTCGTTATAGGTATGGCAAGAGCAGCTGAATGTAGCAAGAGATGGCCAAACAATACCCACCTTTCAGCGTGCGACGCAACCCATCTCACCATCAGGCGTGCCATCCGACGGTAAACCGACGGAAGCGAAACCCGGATGCTCGGTCCTGGCCTTTGACGCCTCGTCCACGCTTCTTGCAACACGCCTCGACGACGCGCCGTGCACTATATGGATTTGGGACATTGTTGCCGCAGAGCTACGCGCCGTGCTCCTTTTTCATTCTGTGGTAACCTTTTCATGGCACAAGCACACGCGGGAGCTGCTCCTCATCTCCACCGCGCACGACGAGGGGGCGTTGTCGTACCTGTGGGATCCTCTGCTGGAGGGGCCGACGCCAGTGTTGCCAGAAGACTTTATATCGACGAGGAGTATGGCTGGCGGTGTCGCGCCGCTCAAGGCGCAGATCTCGTGGATCAACGCGGACACGGAGTTTCCGCTGGCGCTGCTGTCCACGACGCAGCAGTACCGCATCTTGTCGCTGGGCGAGGGCGACCAGGTTCCTGAGACTTGGCGCGGCGCTTCCAAGTGGGATGACGAGGCGCTTCCGAGGAGGAGGGCGGGAAGGCAGGCGTTTGACCCAGATATTTCCGGCATGTCGGTCGACGACGGCGCCGCGCTTGACGATACATTTTCGTTTCGAAAGATATAAAGAGACTCTCACAAGTTTCAGTTTCGGCATTCAGTGAGATTTTAGTCTCTATGAATTGAATCAAAAGAAACAGCGAGCCGCTCAAAGCCTCCCTCGCACCAACACACACACATGTGGTACGACCTTTGTCGTATCACGAATCCGGGCGGCTTTCTTTCCCCGTCCACAAAGGTAGACATCTCACCAAGGGCGGCGCCTAAAACAGTCGCTCAAGTGTTCACGAAGCATTTGCAAGGCTCTTTGAAAGTCGCGCCGTGGTACATGCGAAAGGGCGAAAAAATGAACATTGGCGCGACAGGTATATATAAACTGGGCAATGAAAATAGCAACCTCTCTCGTTTTTTTTTTTTAATTCTTGCTCCTTGAGAACACTCTTTAAGAGGACCGTACAACTCGCAGCTTCTCAAAACAAGCACAGCACCAACAACCGCAGCACCAACAACCGCAGCAACCAACACCCAGTTTCAACATGACAGAGATGACAGAGATGACAGAGAACATTGCTCAAGCTCCCGGAGCTTCGCCATCCCCTCACGGGACGACGCCACAAAGCAAGAAAATGGCACGAAAGACAAAAACCAAGAAGAAGTCAAAGAAGAGCAAGAACGACAAGTCGGTGACGAAGACCAATACAGCTGCGCCACAGCCCGCGGCCGACCCGAGCAGTGGTGATGCACCCGAGGCGCAGGCGCCTCCTATTGCTGCTCCCGCGTCGGAGCGCGAGAACGCGAGCGGCAAAGAAGAAGAAGAAGCAAAAAAAGAAACAGGCGCAGGAGAAGGAGAAGGAGGAGCAGGCGCCGGAACACCCCGCCGGCAGCGCCGTAGCCGCCGCGGCGCCCGAGAGCCGTCTTCTTCTTCTCCGCGTGCCTCCCCCGCGTCCTTCAACGACGACGCCATCCTGTTCCGCGGGCCGCCCGTGGGACGTTGCGCCGGGCCGCCGATGCCGCTCAACCCCCAGGCGCCGAGCTTTCGCCCCGGCGCGGACGGACACCCCCCCCCGCGTCCTCCGCTGCCTCTCAACCCCGAGGCGGAGTGCTTCGTCGCGGGGCGCCCCGTCATCGTCGACGGCTCCACCTGGACGGCTCACAGGCGCCGCCGCGACATGGCCGAGAGCGCTGCCGCCGCCGCCGCTGCCGCTGCCGCCCTGGTTGACGCCGCGCCGGCCGTGGTCGGCACGGACTACGTGGTGACGAAGCCGTGGTATGAATTCCTCTACCCGACCGACTGCCCAAACGGCCCGGTCGTGGGCGTGTGCGGGGACTTGGGGATCCATTTGGAAAATGAGGGGTTCGTGCCGCTGATGCGCAACCTCTTCTCCTGTCTGGTACCCCGGTACCAGCCCGATTGGTATCCGCATGGTTCTTAGCGACAACACCCTGATACCCCCCCAGTGGTCAAGTACATGACCGCATTTGTGTGCGTCGACGTCCTTGTTCTCCGTGTGGGCGCTGCGGGACCGGCTTCCTCCTTTTACGACAAGTCAATGGGATAAGATGGGAGGGCAGGAGCGAGGCAAGGATCCCGAAACATTTGTTAGATGTAGACCCGAATAGTATTATCTAGAATATAGTTTGCTTTTTTTCCTTTCCTTTTCAACAGGTGTTCATTCCTGCCTGTGCTTTTTGTATCGTCCTGTGGGTTTCCCCCCTTCAGTTACTACGTTCATCATTTGCGTCTGTAACATGTCTCATTACAAATCCCCATCGTCATCACGCAGAGCCGCCAAAGTTCATCTTGAGCTGGATGGCCGGCTGTCCCGACGTGTCCGCGCTGGACTGGCTGGCGCCGTCCGCGGCCGCTTGCCGGGCCGAGCGCACCACCTCCTCGAGCAGGCCTCTCTGGGCGGCGCTCATACCCCCGACGACACGGCGGAAGGCATCTTGGTCGACGGCGGCGACCTCGAGCAGCCGGGTACTCGTCTCCGGGTAGCGTTCCTCGCCCTCTGCTGTCGCGCGGGCCATGAGCACGGGCACGACGAGGGCCATGGCAGCGGCCGCGCGCTCCCCGCCGCCGACGGCGCCGACGTAGAGGCACAGGCTGTGGGCGATGAGGGATCGCGCCTGTTCCGGGTCCTCGGGCTCGACGTTGGTGACGAAGGCGATGAGACGCGGCACAAGGTACCGAGCGATGGTGACGTCGGAGGATGTCGGCGAGCCTTGCAGCAGCAGGGATCGGATGCAGTTGGCCGCAATCTTGGCAGTCTGTGGCGCTTGTTAGCAGGGACTGGAGTGAGTGTGTTGTGCCAGTTCTTCAGCTTACCATGCGGTCGGTGAGACAGTCCAGAAGTTCGTCAAGATATCTCACAACAAGGGGTTCCGACGCGGGGAGGTGATTGTTTCCGCCGGTAAACAGAATGGTTGTTGCCAGTAGGCAGTTTCTGACGCAGACAAGTGCCGTCGGCACCTCCCGTTTTTGGGCGTTGAGATAGATTGAGAGGAAGCGGCGCAGGCATCCTTGGAGCTGGATATCTGTCACGGAGGAGCCATCCGAGGCAATCTTGCGTGAGCTGCTCATGCTACCAATAAAGCGTTTGAATGTGGCCAGCGATTGTGGAACAATGAGCTCTTGACAGGTGGGCGTGGCGAGAATGGTGGCAAAGATGTGAATGATGCATGCGTGCAAGTCCGACTTGATGATGGCTGGGAACACCTCGGCGGCATCAACAAGAGCGTCCAGGGATGTGCGGATGAGGACCAGAGTCTCTTCGTTGATCTGGTGTCGCACAGGCTGGTTGCCCTCGGCCAAGTTTGGCAGCAGACCGGACAGTACAAGAACTATGATTCTGGTGAGCTCGAAGAGCTGATCAATGTCCTCGGACAGGTCGCCCTCTTCAGACCCTTGGCGGCGCGCAGAGGGGTGCGTGACACACATGGCGCGCGCGATGTCGACAATGACTGTCTGGACATCAATGCCGTCGGTCAACACAAGGCGGTCAAGCAGATCCATGGTCTCGGCGAACACGTCGGGACGATAGATGGCATGTCCGGAGACGCTGGGATGCAGAATGCGCTTCAGAGCCTGGACAATGGCGAGTGTCTGGTCGCGAGTGGCCAGCGAATCGGATTGGCCGGGTCGGGTGGCGAGCGATTCAAAGGCGAGGCCGAACAGGACAAAGAAGAATGCCACGGGCTCGTCTCGATAGTTGATGCCGGCTTGACGATGGCGAGTGGCCGTAGCTTCGCTGGATTCCTTGCCGTCAAGGGCATCGAAGACGAACTCGCTATCTTGCTCAATGAGGGACGCAATGGCATCGACAAGCTTCAGCCACGAATCTTGGTAAAACTTGAGGAGCGTCTCACGGTTGAGGGCTGCATAGATGGAATCCAGACTTCCAGATAGGGAGGGGGGTCCCAGGGTCATGGAAATATCAGGCTCGAATCGCAGTCTCGCAAATTCGCGCAGTGACTCCAGCCAAAGGGGCGTGAGCGTGCCGATATGTGGCCTGAGAACATCAAGCAGATACTTTTGCTCGCTGCTGGCCACCTGCAGCTCGGCCCATGCGGAGAAGACGGCAATCTTGACCATGGTCTGCGCATTGGACGACAGGCCCTTGAGATCTCCGATACCTGCATTCTGGTCGTCGGACGAGAAGTTTTCCAGGGCACTGACGAGAGTCTTGAGAATGCGACCCATGCGCTCGACATCGGTAACGATGCCGATGGAGATGAAGCTCGCGCAGACATTGACCGCCTCCGAGGCCAGCTCTGGAGACGAGTCGGCAGCAAAGGCTGGCGTCAGGGCGGAACTGATTTGCGCCTGGTACTGCTCCAGCAGCATGGCCTCTTCGAAATCGGGATCGGGTGTTTTACCAAACATTTTCAGGACGACGCCGATGATCTTCAATCCCCAAATCCGCAGCTCCAACACGCCCGAGGTCGATGCGGAAAAGGCCATCCGAACGACCTCGGCTATCTTGTTTTGGAGTCCTGTCTGAGCCGCCGACTCGCCGTTCGAGGCAACATCCTTGGCAACCATGGCGAACAGGTCCCCGATGCACGAGATGGCAAAGGTTGTCACCTGCCAGCGCAGAGGCTCAGCGTCAGTGGATGAGCTCGGATCTTTGCCATCCTTTGTCGTTTCCGTAGCAGCCGCCGCGAATCCGGCAACCTCCTCGTCGTTCAAGTCAACTGCGCCTCCAGAGGGCTTTGCCGCCGTCACTTCCGGCGTTTCTCTAACACGTGTCAGCCGGAGAACCCTTTGAAACCGGTCTAGCCATTCGTTCGTTTCCACAAGACACGTATGCTGCAGCCAGTTCCTGACAATGTTCTTGATGCCGTCATGCTCTGGCGTGGCGTCGAGCAGCAGCCACAGCTTCTCTTCAAAACCCGGCACCGCATCTCGTAACACGTCGCGCGGGTTTCGCTTCATCATGTTGTGTATTCCCTCGATGGCAGCGTCTCGCAGCTCGCCATGCTCAGACGACAAATATCCTTGAAGCAGACGCACGTAATCTGAGTAGTGCATTTCTCCGGGTGCATACAGGGATAGGTGCTCGAGACAGATCAACGCAGCCTTTTCCACCTGCACATCGTGGGATTCTTGGAACTGGCCGACAAGTGTGAATATCAGTTCTCTTGACTTCTTCGAGTCTTGCAGATCTGGACCGAGCACATTGATCAAGGAATCTATGCATCGTGCAATCGCAGCTGGGGTAGAGAGCTCAGTCTCAAGCGTCATTGTGATTGCCGAGGGAATCTCTGGGTGGTGTGTTTCCGAGATAAATAACTGCGCAAGCATCCCAAGCGTACTTGGAACATAGCTGGAGAAGCTCAGGCCTGCAGCATCGGCGGCAAGAGACAGGGCTTCCAGAGCCCAATAGTGCACAATCGGGTGAGGGTCGTTGCAGAGGGACATTAGGATGCCCAAGATGGTCTTGAGGTGATATCCGGCGGCCATGCCACCTACTTTGGTTTGGATAGACCCGAGAGCCATGGCACAGCCCGCTCGTGCACTAGGTTCGCGGTTGCTGACGATGGTGTCCACCAGATACTTGATCTCATGGTTTGTGAATGCGGTTCCGTATACGTTGCAGAGTCTAGCCGTTGCTGCGTATCCGAGGCTTCGCACGTGTTGGTCTTGGTCAATGACGAAGTCACGAACAATATCCTGCAGCAGCTTTTCCACAGCAGGGTTCGAGACATCGCCAGCTGGGGACGTCGTCTCTCTCGTTGCAACTCGCATTGTGGCCAATATCGCGGTAGCAACGTTGACACTGATTGCCGCATTCCTCGCAAGATCGCGCTGCAGGGAGCCAGAGGACCCAAAGGTTCGGATCTGTTCCAGAATGCTTTCCTGGACCTTGGCAGGCGTAAGAGGAAAGGCAAAGGCGAACAGTTGAATTGCCATGTTGACGACTTCGGTAGCTGGAGGATCGGGTCTGGCTTCGTTGAGATCCAGGCTTCCAATGTAGAGAGCGGAAGCATCATGTTCCAGGCTGCCACAGATGGGTGACAGAAGCACACTATCAATCATTTCCTCAACTGAATCGGGCTTGGAAACCTCCTGAATGGTGGACTCGTGCTGGCCAGGCAAGCTACGGACATTGAACCCATAAACGAGACCAGTGAGACCAAAACCATCGTTGTCGCCAACATCCCAAATAGACTCGTAAGTCGCAGCAGCATTGGCGATGGAAGCACTTAGTGAGTTGGCAGAGTAATTATCAGGGTCTGCAAACAGCGAAATAGCGAGAGTGAGTAGGTTGGATTGCAAAAGGGCCTCGCTGCCGCCTGCAGGACTCTGGTTGACCAACTTGACATAACATTGGAGTACTCGGCGCTGAACCATCTTCTCGAGGTCTTGGAGCTGAACGGCGGGCGTCAATCGCTGCGAGATATCCTCGGTGGTCTTCCTGCTTGGGAGCGTCTTCAAAAAGGCCGTTGTGTTTTGCAGCATTGTCGCAATGCGCTTAGATACATCCACCGTTAACAGGCGATTGTTGAACTCAAGGAACGCCAATATCGACCCCAGAGCGCACTCTCGCACGTGTGTGAGGAAGGAAGCCTCAAGTAAGCTTCTCGATGTAGTATTGTCCTTTGCCAGCGGCTTCGGCAGCGCGTTCTTCCAGAGCAGAAGAAGCTGGGACAGGTGAATTTTGACAAAGTTGGGCCCAAGGGACATGAGACCGCCAATCAGAATCCATGCGACCTGGATCTGTGTACTGGAAACTCGAAGCTCAGACTTGCTTGAGGATTTGAGCAGATTGGTTGCCATGGTCAGAACACGACTGTTGATATCCAGTGAGCCGTGGAGTGGCCGCAACGGACTTGAACTGAGAGTTGCTGCCAACCCATGTGACAATCCAATGCACCGACGCGGAGAGTTCCTCCCACTCGCGAGCAACGAAAGCTCTCGCGAGAGACTGTTCATGCAGACCGAGAGACACGGCAATAGCTGCTGAGGGCACGCTACCGTGAAGACCTTCATGCACTGTGATGCAAATACTTGGACAGAGTAGCTCGGGTGTTGGAACACCTGCAGCAGGCCGTCACGGCACGATTCGGCAAACTTGCCGGCGGCAGACCCCAGGGACTGGATCAAGGCCGCAACTGCGCGTAGTGCTGTGATCAGGGTCTGTTTTGACGGTTCAGGGCGTTCGGGCAAGGCAGCGGGATAGTTCTTGAGGATGCTATTGATCAGGACTTGAGCAATCTTAATCTGCCCGGATTCGCCCAGTATTTTGTTGCCGATGACCTCGTGGAGTAGGGTATCAACGATTCTGCGCGATATCAAGAGCCGGTAGCGATTATTGGCAATACTCGTGCTTCCAAGGATATCCACGGTAAGCGTATCAACAATGAGCAGATAATTCGGCTCGATGACATTCTCACCAAGGCGGCGGAACAGCTTGCCAAGACACACACCAATGGCGGCTCGGGCGCGGTTGGACGTCGTGGGCTTGACATACTGGGCAGCCAGCTGCCTGAGGATGTCGCCGAGCGAGAGGGCAAGGTCTTCTTTGCGCTTCGCCCCCGGCGCAGGACTGGCAGTACGAGAAGGCATCTCGTCGTCGTCGCCGACACCGCCAGGCAGTGTAGATTGGCGCTTCAACTTGGGGTTTGTCTTCTTGTTCTTGGCGGGTTTGCTGGCTGCGGTGTCGGAGTAGCCTTGAGCATAGGCTTCGGCAAGACAGCCGGCGGCCGCGTGTCGAACTTGAGCGACGGATGACTCGAACGCCTTGAACATGGCCGCCTCGAGCCTGTCAAAGTCCGACGAGTTCCTAAAGTGGGCAGTGTGTTTTACGAGAGCTTTGAGGCACTGCGAAGCTGCAGCGACAACGAGGGAGCCCCTGTCACTGGAGGCATAGTTCCTACATTGCTTCCAGACGTCACGCGCGATGCTCTCCTCCATGGACCCCTCAACAATGCCAACCAGCTTGGCAAGAGCGGTGAAGACGGCAGCACGCAGGCCCGCATTGTTGGGAGACGACTTGAGGAGCTTCACCAGCGCCGTGCAGCAAAGCTGGTGCAGGCCGATGGCGCTATCGCCGGCGGCAGCGTAAACGTCGCCTAGGCAGACGACGGCGGCATGCTTGGCGCGGGTTTCGGCGTCGGTCTTGGACTTGGCGCCGGAGACGACGCCGACTAGGTCGTTGATGGTCTCGAAGAGGAGCTTGCGGTCGCCGTGGGTGAAGACGTGAGCGAGGCACTGGCCCAGGTTGTTGCGCACCACCCTGGACGGCTGGGGGGTGGCGAGGTTGATGATGCGGAAGATTTCCTTCTTGAGGTAGAACTGCTGCGCCGTGCAGTCATCGGGCTCGAGCCGGCGCACGTACTTTGTCAGATCTGTGACGAAGGTGAGGAGAAACAGGTCCTGCTGCTCGGCGGGCAGGGACTGCAGCTTCTGGAGGTCGAGTTCCGGGTTGTCGCTCTTCTTGTCGTCGGGGGGGGGAGGTGGTGGTACTGCTGCGGCTGCTGGCGGTGGCGTAGGCTGGGACTCGACGGCCGGGGCTGGAACCTCGGGGTCCTCGGTTGATGACATTATTTCTTCGGCTGCTTAAATCATTGAGTAAACTTGTCTTGCTTGGCAGAGCGGGATCGTTGCCCGAGGTCACGTATCAGCTTGTCGTGTGCCGGTTTGCAGGAGGTTCAAAAGTCCAGACTGACAGGGGCAACCACAGCCACTTTGCAGTGACCTTACTGGAGAAGCTTCAGTAGGTTTAGTTGCATATGTTAGGAGGTACCTATTTAGGCTCCCTTTTATTAGGGGCACAATTGGTAAAATACAGGAAAGGAACAGCAGCAGCGGGGCGCTCTTTTTTAGCATGCATTATTAGGGAAGATCGTTAACCCGTTAATCAATCAATCAATCAATCAAGCAGTCCATCACAATCCCGTGTGGCATCATTCAACAACATGATCAAAAACAGACAACGCCAATGATTTAGCTAGCCAACTACCTGCTCCTCACATTTGAATGCCCGCGATGGCACCCCCTAGGCGCTTTGCCGGCGCGCTCCCACAGCTCGTCCTGTGCCCAACTGCCAGCCCTCGTCCTAGGATATGCCCAGCATGCAGACAGCACTTGAGCACAACCAGGCCCCAAAAAGCCGGCCACAATAAATGGTCCAAGACAAAGCACATTAAAGCCGTGACAGACAAGAAGAAGATGGTTGAGCGCACGGCTTTCACAAAGCTCATCACCATGTACTCACGAAGTACGTGCGGAACCTACATGCATGCCGCAATCACTAACACTTCAGTAGTGTATGGCGACGATGTGCAATACAACCCAGCCCTGGCCAGTGCCATTGCCGCTGCCAACAAAGGTGATTTTCTCAAGCGAAGCCGCTTCCCCCAAAACTGTACCTGACACGCAGCCACCAGCCAGCATCCCCAAAACCCTGATCGACGGCGCCATCGCCAGCGGCCAGGGCAAGTCGGCCTCGGGCGCCAAGCTGGAGCCCATGACCATGGAGTTCCTCCTGCCGCCCGACATCGCCCTCATCCTCGACATCGAAACCGACAGCAAGCAGCGCACCCTCCAGGACCTCAAGCTCGCCGTGAAGAAGGCCGGCGGCGTCACCGGCTCCACCGCCTTCCACTTTGCCCGTCGCGGCCGCGCCGTCTTCTCCCTCAAGGACGGCGCCGCCTCCGCCGCCGGCCTCGCGCTGTCGGACCTCCTCGACGAGGCCATCGAGCACGACGGCGCCCACGACGTGGAGGAGGCGCACGACGGCGGCGGATACGTGCTGTGGACGGAGCCGTCGGTGCTCGTCGCCGTCGCAAAGGCCTTTGCCGCCAAGTTTGACCTCGAGCTGCGCGCGGCCGACATTGTCTGGGCGCCCAACGAGGACACCATGGTCAGGCTCGACTCGGACGACTCCGCGGCCGCCCTGGCGTCTCTCCTCGCCACGTTGAAGGAGCACGCAGAGGTCAAGGCCATCTTCGCAAACACCAAGCAGGGCCGCGCCGGAGACGAGGCGTGGGAGGCTGTAGAGAGGCATCTTGATGTTTGACATGTCCTGCAGCTCGCAAGCCCAACTATTGTACACTATTTGTAGCATTTCCATGATAGATTGCAAAACCATTGTTTCCGTTTCATTTGCACCAAATATTAAAAAACGCCACCCAATGCGCCGCCTTTTGATCAAACACGTCTCTGGTATCGACTCCTCCTCTTCCTGTTGTTAAATCACACCATGGCCCGGCTCCTCGCCCGCCAACGAGTCAAGAGTCGCTGCCGCTGCCGCTGCCGCCGGCCCCCTCACTCTTGGCCCGCTGCTCCTCCTCAAAGCGCGCCTGCTTGAAGCGCTGCCGGGCCAGCATGCGCTCGTACTCGATCTTGAGCTCGTCGCGGTCGCGCGGCAGCTTGTTGCACTCCTCTGGCCGCGGCCAGAATTCGGGGACGGCGAAGCGCTGGTCGAGGTTCGTGCCAAAGTAGTACATGATGCCAATGGGGAACATGACATACATGCCGAACTGGTGTTGAGGTTTTCCCCATGTCAGCTGCAACGGTCTCAAGGGGAAGAAGACGGCCGAGAGCATCAATCCATACCTTGAATACTTCCAAATTTAATCCGCCCATGTTTTAACTGTGATGTTCGGACGCGGTTTCGATGTGATTGTCGGTCTGTCGGCGGCAATGATGCGCCGTGGTGATGCGCCGTGGTGATGTCGGGCGAAAGTAGCGGACACCTTTTCACGCCACTCCGGAAGCACTGAAGTCGGCCTAGATCCACCACCCACATCGAAGCCAACAACCTACCAATACAATCACTGTAATATCAAATACAAAATTTTAAGGGTTACCTCGTAACCAATGCCAGTCTATTAAGTAAATTCAAAGGCTAATCTCTCTCCAAAATGGGAAAATTGATGCATGTATCAATATTCATCAGGCCGGCTGGCCGCCCTAGGTTTTTTGGTGCAGGTTCCGCCTTAGGACGGACTGCCTACCTTCCAAGGGTGATGTGATTGATGGGTGTTCTCCAAGCTTTACGAGCTCCGTCCGTTACTAAACCTTATTACGGGTAGGTGCTTCCTTGATACCATTATTTGCTACGCCCGCGACCTTTGCGTCGGGGGCAGTCGGGGGACTTATGACCAGGTTGATGACAGACAAAGCAAGTCATGAATTTACTCCTATCCGACTTGTCGATGCTTCCCGAGATCGACGTGACGTTGCTGGCTCGCGCTTCTTTCTTCCTACGCTTGTCGCGGAATTCCTTAGCTCTTGGGTCTGCCGCGTTGCGCGGCCTGGAACGCGATCTACTTTGGTTTTTCTGTGAGCCAGGTTGTTTGCGTTTCCTTGGGTTGGAGTCCTTGCTGTCGTCCGAGTCGTCCGAGTCATCCGATTCGTCCGAGTCCTCTGCGGACTCATCATCAGATTCGTCTTCGCTTGAATTTTGCGATCTCTACGCCTCTCGTTAGATGCAACTCGGCGCGTACATGAAGTGCTTGCCCTAACCTACCTCAGTCTTCGGCGATTTTGGCTTCGGCTTCGATGACGTGCGCCCATTCGCCGCGTCATCTGCTCCATCGCCGTCCTCGTTATCCGAGTCAATATCGCCATACCCGACATAGACTATTTTCCGTGCTACCCTTGCGGGCTTCGCAGTAGTCGGCTTCTCGAATTTTGTTTTGAGAACCCAGTGTGTATCGCCCGTCGCGTGCTGCTGGAGCGCCGCTTGGCGCGCGGCCTCCCGGGCTTGCACAGCGGCATCCACTGATGCCTGGTCAAAGTTCATGCTAAGTCTGCTGGCGGGCGATCCATGATCTAATTTCCTCTTCTTCGCCGAGTTGGGTTCTGTTTCTGGAGATGCTGGCGCGGAGTTTGATGCGATGGCCCGTTGCATGAATTTCATGGTCAACAGCCTCGAAGAGGCTCCCTTGGGTGTGTCGGGCGCCATGGCGGGTGGCTAGAGCTATCGCAGCTCACGTTGCGCGGGATACGAGTTTTTGAAAAACGAATGAAGTGTTCTCCGTGCTGATTTTATCCGAGACGTGAACGGACTATTTCTCGAAGATAGATTTTCTGTATGTTTACGGAAAACTGCGGTGCGACTTTGCGGGCATCCTGGAACTTTTTTCTGGAGCTCTCAGGCTTGGGTGCGCCCGGAAAATAGTTTTTTCCGCGATCTCTAATCCACTCACTCTAGTTCGTCAACCTGGTTTCCCAGCGGAATCCTACGCCGAATGCGAGCTGGTAATCCTACAATTGGACTCAATTCTTTCCTTGCATCACGCAACACCTTCACAGCCATGGCCGCGCCGCAATTGAGAGTCATCAGCGGCCTTGCGCGCAGCATGCGCGTCGGACGCCGCGCCTTCAGCGTCTCCGCCCGTCAGCTCGAATCGACCGTCCCGACGACACGAGACGAGTTCAAGACGCCCACCAAAACCGGCGATTCCGTCCCTGTCGAGATCGGCCAGGCCCCCAACCGCGTGGAAGTCTGGTCCCGAAACCAGAAGCCTCGTGCCACCGCCATGACCGGCCCCCGATTCGAGCAGACCGACTTTGAGGTTCAGGTACGGAACTTGGCGGGAGGATCGCCTCCTGGTGGGATGGGTGCATGGGCTTCGCAGCGCTAGATACCGATATGCTAACTACGACCCGTAGCCTCAACCTCTCTCTGCTATGGAGATGATTCACAAGCAACCCGTCCAATGGACTCACGAACGAATTGTTGTCTGTGATGGTGGCGGCAGCGCCGCCCACGGCCACCCCAAGATCTTCATCAACACCGACAAGGCTGAGATTGCCACCTGCAACTACTGCGGGACACCTTTCGTGCGTGTACTGCCCAAATTTTGAAAGCGCGAGCTAATAATTACTAGGCCAACGAGCATCATCGCAAGCACCTCGAATCGCTTCCCGCAACGTCCTATCCTTTGTCATAATTTAGAGGCTGCTGTTTTATAGAAGCGAGGGGGCGTGTTTATTGGCATCGCAGTGAATTTCTGCGGTGGATTTTGTACTAGTTATTGCACCAAGAATAAAATTCATTATTTGTACATAACTAACTTGTGTCGTCGTTGGAGGAGTTGACTATTTGCTGTGCAACTTGCTCTGAAGGCAGCTAGGGCTTGCCTAGAGCTGGCTCAAAGCTGTTGCGGCAGGACGGACAATTCAGATAGGCCATTCGCCCAGTTACATCAGTTTGAAGTAGGTCGACCGGTCTCATAAAGCTTTGTCTAGTGTCTGGGGGTATAGGTAAGGAGCACGAATACAAGATGGAGGTGGATATTTTGACATGTTCATCTACTTGGCCACATTAATGAGTCTTGATATTTATTTATTTCTATATAGTGTCTATTTACGCAAAACATGAACGTACTGGCCAAATTCTTCTACGTGCAGTTGATACCAGAGTCGCAACCTAACTTTTAGCCATAAGTAGATAGACCTTGGTATACATGAGACTTTCATGCCACACATATAACCGTTACCACTCATATTTACCATACTACGCTATCCGAATCTCTCTGTATTCTGCGTCTAGCAAGCAACATGTAATGACAATGATACTAATCCTGGTCGAGGCGCGG
Organism: Cordyceps tenuipes; assembly: GCA_025583755.1. Taxonomy (NCBI): domain Eukaryota; kingdom Fungi; phylum Ascomycota; class Sordariomycetes; order Hypocreales; family Cordycipitaceae; genus Cordyceps; species Cordyceps tenuipes. Next base: position 106,412 of record JANZYN010000085.1, on the reverse strand, counting down.
CCGAATCGGGTTAGCGCACTAGCTCACGATTTCTGGGGGCTGGTGGCGCGAGCGTGGCACAGTTGGAGAGATTGGTACATTGATCTTAGTAGTCGAGAGTATGAGACTGCAAGTACCTGCTCCTTAAGCTCGGTTGTCTTGGAGGCTTTGTGCTGGCAAGAGCTAGCAACTTTCGGGGGACCGAGGCCTCGGCTCGCTGCGTCGCCTTGCCTTGCCTTGCGTAAATTGGGCGGCCTTTGTTAGAGCCTAGGGTGCTCGCCCAGAACTTACCTTTTTTCCCCAGACTCCCCATCATGAAAGCTTGATGCCCTCAACACGTGCGGTTCAACCATCGCCATCTCTTGCCCATCTTGGCTCGCCCAGGGGCTAACTTTCTTCTCACACGCCAAGTCTCGCTTCAGCAAGCGTATATCCAATTCTCAACCATCAACTCGCGAGTCATTGAACTCCTCTCCATGACTACCGTTGCCACGTCTTGATACATCTGAGCTACCCGCAAACCATCCTCGACCGCCCTTCCCTGATCAACTGCGCTGCGCAAAAGGCCATGATTTCCTCAGTACGCGGATGGTTCCGTCGGAACCGCGCACCCATCGCCATTGGCGTCGGCATCGTGGGTGCTGGTTATGTGGTCAGCCAATACGTCCTGTCCAAACTCTCCGACGCGCGTGAGCGCATGACGAGCGAGCGCATTTCTAAAGAAAAGTGAGAATCGCAACCCCTCAAAGTATCATTCGCATGCATAACTCTGACACTTGTCCCGCCTAGCCTGCGTCGCCGCTTCGAGCAGAACCAGGAGGATTGCACCTTCACCGTCCTGGCCCTCCTGCCCACCGCCACGACAAACGTCCTCGCCGAGATGAACACGGAGCAAATAACCTACGAGATTCAGCAAGCCAAGACGGCCAAGGTCGTCAAGGCAAACCCGGCGGACACGTCGCCCACGCCGCCCAGCATTGCCGACACAACCCTAACCGAGGACGATGCGAAGAGCTCCATCATCAGCGAGAGCGGCGTTCATGCCAGCCAGGCCTCTCTGCCCCCTCTCACATCTGTCCCAGAGAATTCTGCGCAGGATGGCACCTCTTCGAAACCCCGTCGCTCCAAGCGACAGCTCTGGGACGATCTGATCATTAGCTGTATGCGCAACACGCCCCTCCCCTGCAAAGCTTCCCTGCTTGATCAATCCAGCTGACACGTTATAGCTGTCACTCGTGCCTTTACGCTCATTTACACCCTCGCCCTGCTGACCATGCTTACGCGCGTCCAACTGAATCTCCTCGGCCGTCGAAGCTATCTCTCCAGCGTCGTCGCGCTAGCCACCGGCACCCAGTCCGCGACCATCAGCCTCGAGAACAACGACGACGACAACACGGACCAGGCGTACGGCAGCGATTTTGACACGAACCGCAAGTACCTCACCTTCAGCTGGTGGCTCCTCAACAAGGGCTGGTTCGACATCATGAATACAGTCGACAGTGCCGTCCGCTCCGTGTTCGGCACACTTAACCCGCGCGACCTCATCAGCTTCGACCGTCTGTCGGACTTGGTCATTGAGGTCCGCAGACAGGTCGAGGGCTCAACCGCTGAGGAGCGGCGCAGCGCCAACTGGCTGCGATATCTGCTCCCGCCGCAGGGCCAGGAAGACGAGGTAATCCGCCAATCCGGCATCCTTGAGGGCAACGCCGCCCCAGAGGGTGTTCCGGTTCCGTCTTCGTCGCCCGAGGCCCTACGCAGGCTTCTTGACGAGACGGCTGATCTCATTGAGTCGCCCGCATTTTGCCACGTGCTGACGCTTCTCCTCGACGCCGGCTTTTCAACGCTGGTGGAGAAGAAGCTCGCGACCGAGGCCTTTGAGCTGCCCGTCGACGAGAGCGGCTTCATGGCCAACGCGATAACCGCGGCCAAGCAGACCAAGGTCGTTTTGCTCCCCCGGATACTCTCCGTGCTGACGCGCCAAGCACACGTCATCGGCAATGGCGTGCCCAACGAGTACCTCCAGGATATGGAAGCAGTCCGCGGCCTCGAGGCCTTTGCTGCCGTAGTCTACTCGAGTAACTGGGAGAGTGAGGTGCGAGGCGGTGATGGCCTGATGGAGAGCGCCGTGCATGTCAAGCCAGCGGCAGCCACACCGCCAGAGGTAGCGACGGAGAAGAAGACACCGGCCAGCACGCAAGCCGATCAAAGCATCGTCATGGTGGAGAACCAGGACAGCTTTGAGAGTGCATGGGAAAAGGCGGTGGAAACACAGTGAATAGACGCAAAAGGCTACAGTAGAGAGGGAAGCGGCACAATAATAATTATACCGATTCTGCTGGGTCAGGCTAGTAGGCCCTGTCGCGGGAGTCGTTTCTTTGCATTGAACGGAGAGGGACGGGTTTGCCGGAAGTAGAACCACTTTTAGATGCGTCAATGTATTATCTACTGCATGATTCAAAAAGTATACGTCTCAATGTATTCAGCACTACCTACAGTAGTGGCGCGGTCACAAATCGATATCTTGGTCGCGTACTGGCGGCGCCGTCTGGTCTGGGGCATACCGGTGAGTCCGGGTTCCGAACGGCAGGGTCCGCACTAATTGATGTCGTATCTGTGAGGCGATGGGTATGCATATGCTATGCTGGTACAGCTGGTTATGGTACAAATTATAGCTGGGCGTGATATTTGTGTGGGCTGTTATAGATGTGCTTTGGAGACATTTTTGACGCAAAATCAGGTGTGCCAATGGCTATACGGCATGGCCGCTGCTGCACTAAGTTCATTACAGCGCTGTCATCCAACGGCCAGGCCAGTACCTGCAGACTACTACTAGTAGTAGACGGGCAGTCGCGGTTTCCTCTCAATTAACCTAAATTTCTTCTCGAACGGTGTCGCCCTCCTTCCTTTACTAACCTCTTGTTTTATCTCCATTACGAATATACAACCCTTGACACACAGTCTTTTAATAGCCAGCCGCCTATTCTGTCCTGGGTACCGACAGCCCAAGTTCAACAAGATCACAGTGCCCCAAAACCCACCAATCAAAGCGGCCTCAAAACCAAATCCGCCAGGCTGGGCTGCCAAGTGGCCCCACCTGACAGCCTTTTGGGATTCTCGTCCTCCCCCGCAGTGACGTCCGCTAACTGAAACCTACGAATTACAGCTGTCTGCTTACCGCAAGCTGGACGGACCAGCTGGTGCGCTGCTGAGAGCAGCTGACCCTCGTCATCTGCACCTCATCTCTCGGCCGCCCCCCTCCCCTCCCCTCCCCTCCTTCTCCGAGCTTACCGATAAGCTCTACCTATATCTCGCATTCTCCTCCCTCGCTCCTCTTGGCCTCGCCGTTAATCCCAATTCTCTGCGCAATTGTCAGTTTTGCAAAAGACACGTTACGCCAATTTTCAGCCGCACAGACGGTTTTTCAAAACGGTTTCCAATCGCGCGCCATCCCAACGGCGGCGTTTTTTTTTCCCGCCTCCCCGCTTTCCGCCTCGCCCTCGCCGTTTTCCCATCTTCGACCCGAACAAACCAGGCCAACCATGGACATGACGACAATCGCAACCACAACCACCGCCGCTTCCGCTTCCGCTTCCGCCCCCGTCGACCCTCCCGAGTTCATCCTCGACGTCTTCGCCGACCCCCGCTCCGTCCGCGACGTCGTCCGCGCCATCCTCCACACCATCTTCTTCAACCGCTTCTTCCCCTCCGTCTGCCCCTCCACCCGCGACGTCCTCGACCTCACCCTGCCCTACGTCGACAATGACGAGCTCGCCACCATGATCGAGCAGCGCGCCGCCGCCCTCGAGCGCCAACTCGACGCCGAGCGCTCCTCCTCCGCCTCCATCCCGTCCTCCACCGCCACCATGTCCTCGTCGTCCTCGCCCCGCCACCAGTACACCACCACCACCTCCTCCTCCGCCAGCGGCGCGCGCGGTCAGCTGTCCGTCCGCTTCTTCGAGAGGAGGCGTCGCAAGACCTGGCTCGCCCGCGGCGACGAGGAGGTCTGCTGGGAGTGCTGGACCGTCAAGGTGACCGTCGCCGAGCCACGCACCGAATCAGGTGAGAGCCCCCCCCCCCCCCCTTTGATGATTCGCCCGTCTTTCCCTTGTTTCCCAGCGCTACCCCGGGTTTTGTCTCAACTCGACAACGAAGAACAAAGGAGGCGAGCAATACAAAAGACAAGAAGAAAGGAGCCCCCAGCTAACACAAAACTTACCCCCCCTAGAGCGCGCCAAGGTCCGCAGAGCCATGGAGCAGACCCTCCTCACCACCGCCATGAAGATTGTCACCTTTGCCAACACCCACAAGGACCACATCCCGCCCATCACCACCCACGCCGGCAACCCCTTCCCCTGCAAGATCAGCATCGAGCAAAAGGAGAGCTCGGGCTGGGCGGCCCGCATGCGCATCTACTAAATCCTCTGCTCAACTCTCGAACAATGGGCCACCACCCCCCAGACATACACGCACAAACTCTATTTCAACAAACTAGATGATTGCATACCTTTGGCGTTTGGAGCGCATATAGACTCTTTTGTTTCTTGCTAGATACCCTTTCAATCCACATTACATGCAACCAACTTTATTTTGATATACATATCCCAACGGTGCCGAAAACAAAGTCACTCAGCCATCACCACACGAGCAATAAGAAAATCGAGTTAAAAAAAAGGTTGTATAAAGTCGAATGACTAACAATAATTCAAATCTCATTCTTGGCCCTTGGCCGGGTAATAATCAAACGAATCATAATCCTGTTCCCGTTCCAATTCCTTGTTCCGTTCCGTACAATACTCAAAACAACGAAAAAGCATCGCAACCCACCCCCTCTCCAAAGCGCAAAATAATAGCTAACTAGCAAATGGCCTCCGGAAAAAAAAGTAGACGAGTTGGGAAAACAGTCTCGACAAAAACATGATTAACCAAGAAGGAGCATAGAAAAAAGACATGCGCCTTTGCAAGAAAAGACCTTCGCCTAGAAAAAAGCAAGACATGAATAAAGCAAGTCAACGCCAAAATGAACCGAGCATCCCCGTTGGAAAACATTCCGGGAGGAAAGCAGCAGAATCCTCCTAACAAATGCTTGGCCCTTGTCCCGTTTGAAAACATACCACGCCTTCGCCAGCAACAAAAAGCAAGAAAGCAACAGAAAGCAAAAGCTGGCCGCGAAGCCAATGTGTAGGTTGCCAGAATCACCTGGATCCTCTCCTCTATTTTGTACCGGCCGTCACTGCACAGGCGGCAGCGCGTATCATAATTCATCAACGTCGTTACAAGAGCATCTTCCGGCTCACATAATCAAAATGCCGTCGAGTAGCTCCGTCCAAGAGGGGGCTTGTTAGAGCGGTTCGGCTTGGATTGCTGGGCATTTGAGCCACCAATCTTCTGAAAGCCCTGTAGGATATCAACGCCTCCAAATTCCGTATTCTCATTGCCCGACGGCAACTCGTTGGAATCCAACCCTAGTGACTTCCAACAGTCATCGGCTGACATTCCCAACATGACACTCGAAAACTTGCTAGGCGAGGCACGGGTGGGGGACTCTTGCAGAAGCTTCGATGGAGAACTCAGCCCTTCGAAAACCTTGCTAGGGGTGTCAAGGAAGCGCAGAGGCGAGTGCTCGGGAACGCGGAGCAGGGGAGCCGACGTCATCGCCTTCTTGACCGATCCCATGGGCTGGTCGAGAGCAGACGAGGAAATTGATCGGTCAAGGCGGGCACGTCTGGCAGACCGCTTAACCGGGGAGCCCGAGTCCACGGAACCAATAACAGCAAATGTATTGTCATCCAGGCCATTAATGTCTTGAAAGATATCAAAATCATTGGCGTTGTCGCCAGTATCATCAAAGGCGTAAAGAGTATCGTCAAGATTGAAAGCCGGGCTCCAGGGCAACGCCTCATCAGTGACGCCAGTGACGCGACGAAGAGGTGACTGGAGCATACTGCGAACCTTGTCGCGATGAATCCGCAAGTTGGTATTGGGAGATGCGGATGGGGGTGGGCGAGCAGGAGGCTTCATCCTTACTATGGGGGTCAGAGGCGGTAGAGCCTGGTTATCGCAAGCCTGTCTCAAGGGAGAGGAGGAGACGGGGCCAAACACAGACAGGGAGCGAGATTTAGTCGGGCTGAAGGGGGAAGAGTGGCGTAGGCGCGCAATTTCTTCCTCGGCGCGACCACGGTTGATGCGGGGACGATCAGCTTCTGAAGTCAACAGCATGGCTTTCTGGTTGGGACGCATGGCAGAAGATTCCAGAGAGGAAATATAGCCGCTATCATCCATTGAGGCGAACTTGCGCTTGTGGGAGCGAGTAATAGATGAGGCGGGCTGGCCCGTCATGGGAGGCGGGGTGCCGGCCCGCTCTCCATGTCGAGGCATAGGCGGTGACGAGTGCATGTTGGCAGGCAAAGGCGAGTACATGGACTCATGGGGCAACTCGTTTTCGGGGCGGTCAGCGGCATCCTCTGGAGCAGCGGCGTCTGATATGGGAATTGTAGCATCGGAAGAAATCTCGGCAGGCATGGACATGGTGGCCTGTGAGGTGGGCAGAGGCGGCAATAGTGATTGGCGGCGAGACCCTTGAGGCGGCGGCAGAGTAGGCTCCGGAAGACTGACATTCGGGACAGGGCGGGTCGAAGGCTCGAGACGCGTTGACATGACGGGCAGATTCTCTGCCGAAGGAGCCGACTTCCGTGGAGGCTTCTCCTTGAGGAATTGGTGCTCAGTGCCGGGCTCAATGCCCCAGTAGTTGCCCTTGCCAGGATCGTCCTTGGGGCGTTCGATCTTGATGAAGTTCTTGTGGAGACTTAGGTTATGGCGGATGCTGTTTTGCCAGCCGGAGTCATCCGGATGATAAAAACAATAGTTGCTACTGATCCACTTGTAGATTTGCGCAAGTGTGAGTCGGCGAAGGGGGGATCGGAGAATGGCCATGCCAATGAGCTGAGCATAGCTGTGAGGCGGTTTGGTGCCGTCGTCAGTGATGGGGGGGAAGGAGTCGTGGGGCGGCAAAGCATTGTCGTCCGTCTTGGGCTTCTTGGCTCGAGCATCGCGGATTGGGGCGGCATCCATTAGGCTGGGGCCGCGCTTGCCGTTGGCATTGGGCTTTGGCTGGTAGTAATTCTCCATGGAGATGTTGAGCGTTGGAAGCGCGGGATAGAGTTGCGGGTGCACATTCTCCTTGCCAAATCCGAGGTCAAAGGCTGGTCTCTGGGGCGCCGTCTTGAACTTGGATAGCTGTGGTCTCTTTTGTAGGCTGTCAGTGGTGTGGCGCTTCACCATGGGAGGAGCCATGGAGATCATATTTTGTCGGTGACCTAATGAGGCCTTGAGAGGGGAGCGAGGGGAGGAGGACTTGGTCTTGTAGGGCGAATAGGCAGACATGGCCATTGGAGGCGGATCGAGAGTGACGTTAGAGCTAGAGGCACTTAGGGGCCGACGCGGAGGGCGAGTGACGGATGGCATGGGGGCATGGCTGGTCATGGGCCGTGAATCATCGAACAAGTCGTCTTGAAATATGGCGAGATTGTCGTTTTGGGCGAAAAAACGCGTCGACTTGGCCATTGTGGCCAGGTCAAAATGGCGATGATGTATGTGTTGTGGTGAGCGTGAAGCGCGGAAGCAAACGCGGCGGTGTTTGAGTTAGAGTGGGCGGGCTGCAAAGGTTAGCGGTCAAACGCGGTGGCGGGCGGGCCTGGCGGCGGAGGAAGCTATGCACTAAGGCAAGGACGTTTGATGACGCGAGCGAAAGCCAAAGCAAACAATCGAGAACAAAGAGAGGAGGAGAAAAAGCTGGGAAGGAGGAGGATATTATAAGGGTGCTTACCCAGAGATGAAGTCGTTAAGCGGTGGGGCGCGCGCAGAGAAGTAAATGTGCCAGCAGGCAGGGTCGGGGCGGGTGCGTGGGAGAGAGCCGACGTGTAGATGAGGCCGTGCTGTTCAACGTCGGCAGCGATTTGGTGCGTGGTCTGTACGTGTCAGGGGCGGCCGGCGTCGGGTTAGGGTTGTTGTACGAAGCGAGTTGTGGTGTTGGTCGTCGAGGCGCCAAAGTGAACGGTTGAGCAAAGTCGAGAATGGAAGAGCTGGAGAGGGGAAAGAAGAGGAGAATGAAAATGAACAGGCAATGGTGAGGAAGAAGAGAAGGATGCAGGAGGGGAGAGAGGCCGGGTGTAGGTGCAAGAGAAGGGAGGGATGAGTGAGGTGGAATTTGGAGGGGGGGGGGAGGCAGATGATGTGGAGTGGGCAGGAATAGATTGATCTGAGGGTGCGCCATTCGCACAGGTGCTTGAGCCGCAGGACGTCGAGCACCCTGCAAAGCCTGTATTTACAGCGCCATCAAGCCCTAAACAGCGCGAGCATAGCCACTGTGGACGGCCGGGCCAGGCGGCCTACCTAGGCGAGCGAGACCACCCGGGCTGGGGCTTGCCGACTTTGGTTCAGTGGGTGCAGCTGCGGTGGTGCAGTGGAGCTGCCTTGCGGTGCTAAGGCTTGCAGCTGAGTTCCAGCGAGGTGGGAGTGGAGAGAGCGAGAGAAGAGCTTGAGAGGGAGGACGCCAGCGGCAGTGGGCCCCGCTGCAGCAGCCCATTACGAGCAGTTGCCCTGCCGGCGCCAGGATTGGCAAGTTTGTTGAAGCCATCTTCTGCCCGTTAAGATTATAATGCATGCATTGAGCTGTGCTGTGCATATCAAGTGCCATTGCACCTGCCAATGGCGTTTGATGGTGGCTTGTGGGCTGTCTTGCGGCCAAAGTACGGATACCAGGGTGGCGTCGAGCGACGACTCACTTATCACACAAGACTGCAACTCAACTCACATCAGTGCATACTAATAAATCACTACTACTAGGACAGTTAGCAGTTAAGATGCAAGGTTAGAGGTATGTAGGTCCCTGCCTTAGGAAGTGCCTACCTGGTAATAAGGCCCCTCACCCTGCGTATAAGTTAACTAGCAGGGCCGTCCCAGTCTGGCGACCAGCAGCAGTGACCACCGCAGCCAGGTCTGTACCTACCTGGTACCTACAGCCGACTACTAAAAACTAACTTCTAGCGAGTAACTAATTAGTGCATCTGACCACCGACCGACAGCTTCCTCGACCGCGTCTCCTCACGGCCACCCAAGCGGGGTTCTCGGAATGCTCAGGAATTCATACGCGCCGCAATGCCACCTTCCTGTCATGTTGCAACTTTATTCGTCTTGGGCCGTTTCTACCTGTCTGTTCTCACCTTGCTCGCTCATTTGCTTTCTTAAACAACCAAAATGCATTTAGTTAGTTGCCTGCGTGAACTCTGATACCGCGTGCTCTCCCTCCCTGCTGCCTCCGTCCCATCCAACCCATGCACAGAAACGTCCGGAGCAAGAGGAAAGGGCAAAAAAAAAAGTAAAAAAATGTACACGATGTGGAGCTCTGGGTATGGATTCACGATCTCGATAATGAAGCCACTTTAAAAAAAAATCAATTATAAACCTGGTTTCGGATTCGTTGATTGGCAGCCAATGATGTGTGCTTGGACGAGCCGAGCTGCGACCCAGGGAAGCCCAAAACTACTAGGTAGGTATTTTAACTAGCGGTTAACATCAAGGTGCGACGTCGGCCAATGCTCGCACAAAGGTCGACGGAATTTGTGTCAAACTTTTTTTTTTTCAACCGTTCCCAGGCGCATGCGAACCTGTTCTTCGGCTATCATGTCGTATAGTTCCTTCCCACGGTTGTTGTTTCCTTGTATCGCCCGAGCGCTTCTTTTTTTAGTTGGTTCGTGGAAACCCCGTTACACGGCACGCCTTGTTTCATCTTGCATGCTCTCCAGATCAGAGTATTCGAGGCGTGGGGGGGGGCGAAGCGAAGGGGGAAAAAAAAAGAAAAAAGGTCATAGGACGAAAAAATGAGGAGAAGTTGCCGAGGATGGGAGGGAGGGGCATGCTCATGCTCACGCTCACACTCTCACTCACTCGCACTAGTTGCCCTCTCTCACTCACACAACTCAGACTGAACCACTCACACTCGAGGCAGGATGAGCATCGCAAGTGGTAAGGCTGGCGGCGAGCGCTCACTTGGCGCCGTGGTGAAGCGAAGCAGGGACGCAACGGATGACGGATGAAACCGTAAAGACCCCCGTGGTGGCGGGCATTGGTTGGACGGTGAAGACTGGTTGGCAAGTTGGTTGGTGGTGGTGATGGCAGTAGTGAGCCGAGCTAAAACTCGACTTTTTTTGCCAGAACGCGTCTGGGGAGACGCGTCGGGTTTGTTTTGATGACGCCCACACTGACCAATCAGAAGCCGCGCGAACCGCCCATCCTCGAATGATAGCAGACGGCGTTATGCTATAGTTACTATACGATACCTTTTTCCTGCCTGCCTGCCTGCCTGCTAATCGGCTGGTTGACTCTGCGCCTGCATGCATTGCATTGCAGCGCATACGAACTATTCGATATCTCAACGTCACGGTGCCGGCGGCCATTGCCGTTCTTCTGCCCGTCTGACGCATCTAGGACTATTAATGCGTAATCAGGATTTTGTCTTTTTTTTTTTTTGCGAGATTTTCCACAATCGACAACCCAATGTAGCTGCATCGTTCGAATACTAACTAAAGATAACACCGCCACCGCAAGGCCACACACTGTTTGGGAAAGAAAAGCCACTCGTCCATCCGGCTGATTCCACCCGACCGACCAACGAAAGTTATGCCTGGCGCCGGTACTCACGCCGAGCGGCTCGACTCCGTAATCCTTCATCATGCATCATGTCAATACTGCGTACGTCCACTCTCCATACCATATCTGGATATTGGTAGCAAGTCAATGCCGTCATCCAGCCTCACTAGCTTCGCACAACCAAGTACTTCTCTCTGTGCAGTGTCCGTATTCCGAAATCGCCAAGATCAGTCTCTCCTCTTTTCCCATCCCTTTTTTTTTTCTTTTTATTCCTCTTTTCCGGCCAAGATTCATTTTCTTTAAACGAAAAAATGACACGCCCGCATTCCTACCTCCCCCTCCCTCCGCCATTCCCGGCATGCTGGAATGAACCGGGACTCCTCTCAAGGCGGGGGGGGCAGTTGATCGACGTGACGACTCAACACGGCACCACCGGCTATCCCAAGTCTAGAACATTAGAAATAGAGAAAAAAAATGCTGTCAAAAACCAAGTGTTTCACCTTTTTTGTCGCATTTTTTTTCCCTTCGTGTTACCAAATGTCCAGATCACCCCAAGGCAGTAGGGTTGTGTACTTTGGACTCTGGTCCTGGCCCTGGTCGTTGGTTCACACGGTCTTTCTCTCTCCCCGCACCAAAATGTCAATGCACTTGGTGTTTCGTAAACAGCTCTCATCTCATGACCTCCTCCGTTAAGAGTAAACTATTTTGACATGGCCAAGATGGACGAACGAGTCCATTAGTCGGCTGCACGTCCTCGGGCTTTTAATTGTGTGGGCTCCGGAGCCCTTGCGTACGTTTCAAAACCTGCATAAAAAAAGAGCCGTACCAATCTCGGAGCTTTTTTGTATTTTTTTTCTTCTCTCTTTTTTTTTCTTCTCTCTTTTTTTTTCAAACAGCTTCCTTTAAACAGCTGCTTTTCCTCTCAGGCATTGATTTTTTTTTTTTTTTTTTTTTTTTTTCAAATGCTCGAGTCAGCATGGGTTCAGCTGGTATAGGCAGTGCGGAGGCGGAGTTATCATACCCTTGGTGTTAATAGGCATGGGCGGTCTAGTACTTGATTAACTTGATGTACTTACCCAAGTAATCCCCGTCCAAAAGAGGCGCCTACTTGAAACTGTGAGCAATGCACTTTGATCAGCAACCCTGGTAAGGCCAAGACAAGTCAAGGCAAAAAAAGGACGGAGCCTCCGCCGCCGAAGACAAAGCTCCGCCCCATGATTCCCAACAATGCGCCGCTTGCCGAGATGGCTATATGTACCATACATATGTCAGGTGGTAAAAGGCATGTCCTTGATGATAGCGGAGAGAGCAGTAGAGAGAGCGGCGAGAATCAGAAACAAAGCGTACGAGTTTGATCCCGTCTCCATTCTATTCTCCCCACCCCCGTTGGGCTGAGCTCGTGATGCTTCCAACAAAACGGATTACGTCAATTCAATCAAACCTTGTACTACATACATCGCGGCATATTGTCCAGGGATGATGTGTGGCCTTTTCGACGCATGTGCCAGGAGGCCGTTGTCTTGATGTCCCGTTGTTCCCTTGTCCGCGAACCGTGCCATTGAGCAATGATTCACGGATTATTTTGTCCTTGTCCTGTTCTTTTTTTTTTTTTTTCCAAAAAAAAAATTAAAAATCCCCCCCTGCTTCATCGGGCTCCCGGGCATCCCCCAAAAAAATCGCCGGCGGTTGCATATCCTGCGGCCAAAAAGAACCCGGCTCTTCTGGACCAATCATCCAAGCCTGTCACTTCCAAATTGAAGCAACACAGAAAGGGGGGGGGTTAAAGCTACTGCATCTCGATGGGCTCACCGTGCATTGGAAATTATACTGCCAACGCATTCAACAGGGTATTTGGAACGTGGGGGGAGGAGAGGGGGGGGGGGATTTGATTCATAAGACGACGGCTTATTGTTGCTGCCCAACTCAAGCTTATTAGTATTAACCGAGTTTCTTGCCAACTGATATGATATGATATAGCTCCCAAGCAAGGAAGGGGGGAGAACAAGGACGCTCTGGCCAACAAGCGCATTGGCGAATCCCCCTTGTTGCTCATCTCCTTCTCTTTTTTTTTGTATTACATGCCAATGCCGAGCAAACACGGGACAAGAAAGAAAACCCTCCAAGAACTAAGTCATTTCATTCTCATTGTCCCATCCGCAGGCACGCACCGGCAGGCCTTTTCCCCTCCCTTAGTTAACAGAAAGCCACTGCCGCCCTTGCAGTTCTCCATCCCCCCCCTCTCTCCTGCAAGACAAGCAAGCACCCGCCACATTGCAATTTCGGCGTCTATCGGTTTTTGTCCTTTGCTTCTTTCTCCTCCAAGGGTGGGAAACGGAAATAGAAATGTCATGTCACAAGCCGACAAGCGGCTCCGCCATCCCTGCTTATACTCAGTCCAGCTGATCGTGTTTGTTTGTTGCATGATCTGATGATCTTTAATCCCAGTAAAACACTGTGCCTTGTTTTACATTTTTTTGGATGACTCGTACCTTCCAAGTTTTCTCAAAATCCGTCGTCATCGTTTACTCACTTCAATACTACCAGAGTCATGCATACTCTCACCACCAACATGGTCTTATACCGAGCACGATATATCCGCCTCCGTCTTGTAGCTAGTCAACAAACGTTGATTAACAGAATTACTACCGTGACTATGGATGATAATTCTTCCCGCACGCTCTGGACAAGCAACTGTCCCCCATCAACACGTACATTACAAAATAAACGAACAATACAGCAGACCCGTAGTCCATCCATCACACATCATGTCCGCTCAGTCCAGAACCTTCCCAACCGTCGATGCGGAGCTCTCCTTGGTCTGCGTCTTCTTCAGCTTCATGCCGCCCTGAATCTGGCTGAGGAACCCAGCTGGGGGACCAGTTGCCGGCGTTGCTGGTGCTGGTGCGCCCCCGGGAGGCGGAGGAGGCGGCGGTGCGCCGCTCCCAGGAGGGGGAGGGGGTGGTGGTGCACCACCAGGAGGAGGAGGAGGAGGAGGAGCGGCCACGCCAGGCATAGGAGGTGGCGGCGGCGGCGCACCGATTGGTGCTCCCAAGTCGCCGCTTCCAGGCATGGGAGGAGGAGGGGGTGGTCCAGAGGGCGCATCCGAGCCTGCGCCGGGCACGGGAGGAGGGGGGGGAGGGGCAGGGGGTGAAGCGATGGGTGTGTCTCTGGCCGGCGCTGGACTGGCCGGCTTCGAGTCCCTCCCGGCCGCAGAAAGCGGCCGCGGTGGTGCCATGGTGCCAAACAGGATGGACGCGAGCTGAGCTGCGTTGCCACCGCCCGGCCGCTCGTCATCAGAGTCGTCCGAGTCGTCATCCTTGTCCGAGCCCCAGTCGTCCGAGTCGGCTCTCTTGCGCGAGATGGGAGCATGGGCAGCGGGGGCAGGGCCACCGCCCTGCTGCGTCATCCGGTGGAAGGGGTTCGTCGACGCGTCCGTCGCCGGCGGTGCGACCGCGACCGCCTTGGGCACCGGGGGTGCAGGGGCCGCTGGGGCGGCCACCGGAGACGTGGTCGCAGGAGAGGCCGTCTCGGATGGCTGCGACATCATTTTCTTATAGGGGTTCTTACTCTCCGTCTCCGCAGGCGGCGACGTCACTATCGCGGGTGGCGGTGAGGTCGCTGGCACATGAGGCCGGGCTGGTGCAGGGTTGGGCTCCTCGTCCACGCTGCGCTCCGAAGACTCCATGGGAGTCACTTGCTCCGGGCTGTCCTCGTCATCTGAAGACGAGTCATCGTTCATCGCCTCCAGCTGTCGCTGCAGCTCAAGCTCTCGTTGCTTGGCCGCTTCCGCCTCAGCTCGTCGGGCAGCCAGCTTGGCCTCTTTCTCCTTGGCCTCGGCCAGAGCAGCCTTCTTTTTCTTCTTCTCCTCTTCCTTGCGTAGCTTGCCCTGTCTCACCTGCTCTTCCAATGCCTTGAGGCGTGCCTCAGTAGCCTGCTGCTCCTTGGCGTACCCATCTTCTTCCTCCTTGACCGCGTTCCTGTAGCCCATGTTAATACTTCGTCCTGATCTCCCTGACCATGGTACATACTGCATATCACTAGCTTCCTGCTGCTGCTGTTGGTGCGCTTCAGCAAGCTGTTGTTCCGCCGCCCGGGTCTCAGCAATATCGGCCTTGGGTGCCTTTCGAGGAGGCGGGGGCGCCGGCTTCGGTGCCTCTGCAGCAGGAGCAGGAGCAGGAGCAGGAGGCGGCACACCTTGCTCGTCGGCCAGTCTAGCCTGGCGCTCCGTCTCTCTGCGTGCATCTTCCTCTTCTGCCTGCTTGAGCTTAGCTGCTCGCTCCGCTCTTTCGCGGTCAGCGCGCTGGGCTGCGTTCTCACCCGGCTTCGACGGGGCCTTGATACCGAGAGCCGCCAGTCGCTCAGCCATACGCTGCTCCGCCTGCTGCCGGATAAAAGCGGCACGCTCCTCTGGTGTCTTGTAGGCGGCGTACGAACCTCCAGCGGCTGGGGGTGTGGAAGTCCGCGAAGTAGACACTGGTGACTCGACGCGAGCAGGCACGGGAGTAGCACGCTCCTGACGTGGCTGCTCGGCCGCCGCGGGTCGGGCTGTCCGCTTGTCCTGGGACCGAACACGGGTTGCGCGGCTCTCGCGCTGAAGATCAAAGATGAAGTCACGCACTTCATCTTCGACGCCCAACGCATCATCCCAACGACGCCGCTCGTGCTCGCTGCTCTTGTCCCGGGCGCCGTCTTTGAGGTTGTCTTCGATGCCACGAGCAAACACGCCAACACTTTCCTCGACATCCCGCACCATTCGCTCGTTGCTCTCTTTCTCGTTCTTCACTTTGATGCTCTCCTCTTCTAAGCGCTTCGAGGCAGAGTCATCATCAACCGGGACGTCGACCTTCTTGCCCGTCAATGCAGCGGTGCGCTGCTGCATCATGGCCTTGGCACGCGCCTTCAGTCGGTCGGATTCGGTGACAACACCACCGGGGCCAGTTCCAACAATGGTCGAGGCGCTGCCAGGATTAGCCTTGGCGTCTTTGAGTCGGAACAGCTGCAGTCTAGCATCCATGATAGCCTTTTCAGTCTTCCGAACCTGAGAAGCTAGCTCCGGCACCTTGTCAAGAAGGTTCTGCAGCTGACGCTTCAGGGTACGTCGTTCGGCATCAGAGTCACCGCTAGCCAACGAGGCATTGGGATGAGAGTCGATATCGCCTTGAATACGTCGGATGCGTCGATACAACTCTTCCGACTCACGGCGATCGCGTCTGTCAAGAACATCATCCTCCTCCATATTCTTCTCGTCCTGAAAATCCATGGCATCAAGGAGCACCTCCTTCTCCTTGATCTTCTTTCGGAGCTGGTCCAGTGTCAACTCATCATTAGATCCCACAGAGGACGGCGATTCCGAGCGCTCCGCATTGTTACCAACTCGGCGCCGAGCACTCGACTTGTATCCAAAACTTTCGTCGTCATTGCGGAACACAGTAGCATCCTTGCGGCCAGCGGTGGTTGGGGAGTTGAAACCACGCAGCGAGCGGTTCTTCATGTAGCTTACACCAGTCTTTTGCGGCAGAAGAGCAGCACCGGAATCCTTGCGAAAGTTGGATTCCTCGTGAAGCATATTCTTGAGTGTGCCAATCGATCGGTTTAGGTTGCGCGTAGAAGGGGGGACAAGCTCTGGCGGCAAGTTGTTGGGGATGGGGTAACCGTTCAACTTTCTGTAAATCAGATGCATGGCAACAGCGAACTCGTCAAGATCCAAACGACCCTTATTTCCATGATCCGCTAGCGTCCAGATGCGCTCCAGATCAGGCTTCTCGAGACCACTCTGGCCGAAGATTTCAATAGCTTGGCTGCCCATGATGTGGCCCTTGCCGAAGCCGTCCCATGCTCGGAAGAGAGAGTCGTACCGTGTCTTCTCCTCTTTGGTTATAGCCCACGGAATGACAGCATTACCCTGCAGACCTTGGGTAGTAAAGCTCCCGCCCTCACGACCTTGCTGAGGCATCATTTGCGCTTGTAAAGCATCAATGTTGGGTAAGGCAGACAAAGGAGCATTGACAAGGCCCCATTGGCCCGGTGCACCGGTTGGCTGTGCGTTCAGAGGCATGGCCATACTGCTTTGGCTGTAACCCGTAGGCATAGGAGGCATTGGTGGTCTAGGGCCAGCATAGCCCGTCGGTTGGGGATTCTGCATGCCAGGGTAACCAGTCGCTTGAGGCTGCATGCTCTGGGTGGATGCGCCAAAGCCAGTCTGCTGAGTCGGAAACCCCGTCATCTGTGATTGCAGAATCTGGCTGTTGGAAGGCTGGGATTGGGATTGTTGGCTACTGGACTGCAAGTTCGGCTTGTTGGTGGTAGCGGCACCTGCGCCAAGGGATTCTTCAACAACGCTAAATCCAATAATATCGACCATGCTGGAGACTTCGTTTCTGATATGTTCAGGTAGCATCTGGGGGAGAGTTTTGCCAGAGAGTCTTAGATTGCAGAGGTACATAGCCAAGGCGAACTCGGGAAAGTACAGCTCTCCAGCTCTGGTAGTATCCGACAGTGTCCAGATGTGTGACAGCGAGTCGCCATCGAGCTTCGAGCGAAGAAGTAGGTCGCGTGCGCGTTCGCCCGACATTGTGCTGGAGCTCTCACCCACGGCCGACTTGAACAGAGTTTCGAACTGTGCCTGATCTTTCGCGGTGATGAAGGAGAGGCGAATGTTGGGGATCTTGTTCGTCTTAGCCGGTCGAACGTCCTGCGTGCGAGACGATGTGCCAGCCGCCTGAAAAGAAGCGGCCATCTGGCTGAACCCGGTAGGCTGAGGCTTCACTGGTGCGGGGGGTGGCTGCGTGGCCCCTGCGGACTGCTGAGGCGACGCAGAGAAACCCGCACCCTGCGTGGACTGGAAGCTCTGTTGCTGCGGCTGCTGCGGTTGCGGCTGCAGGAACTGCGACTGGTATTGGTTCGGCATCGGTGGTACCGGTGGTGGCGGCACAGCAGTGCTGAACCCTTGCGAGGGGAAGCCCGTGTACTGTTGTTGGAGGGACTGCGGCTGCTGAGGCATGCCGGTTGGCTGAGCCTGCATGGGATATCCGGTGAACTGCGGCTGCATCGGCTGCTGGTGCTGCTGATGCTGTTGCTGCTGTTGCGGTTGCCCATAGCCAGTAGGCTGAGGTGCAAATGGGCTGGGCTGTTGCTGCTGACCCAAGCTGTTGAAGGCCCCTCCATACTGCTGGCTGCCGGGCTGCTGTTGTCCGAAATTATTAGAGTACATTGCGGCTTCTGTTCTCTAGATGCGAGTCGCTTGTCGGAGGCGTCACTGTCGGAAGCGGTCAGGATCGAATCGAGGAGGGCGCGGCGCAGTCTGGTGATGGATTGCTTGTGGTCGCTTGGATGAGTTTCGGGGGTAAGGGGGGCAGTAGCCGTCTGCCACCACGCAAGGCTCTGCGTGGATAAGCGGAGGGTAGAAAAACAAACAAGAATGAATCGAAAAAGAGGCGATTGGGCTCTCGGCCGCCGCGTCGGCAGGGTAATAGTTATGTTGGAAAAGACAGTGTGAGGTGTTAACGAAGATGACGAAAGCTGCCGGGACACCTTGTTCCGTAAGTTGCTGGAGCTGCCTGGTTCGCTGGGGCTGAGCTGTGGCTTGCTGACACAGCTTATAAACCACTGACGCCTAATTTAGCGCCGGCCAGGGTACGTACCTCTCACCAGCGTTAAAACTACCTCTACCGATTTGTACCTACAAGGTAAGTACACAACATTGTGCAATACATACATAACTACCGAACTAGGGTCGCAATTCGTTGAACATTCAAATGTCGAATCATGTGCATAACTTCACAAATAGCCAGCATTCGAACACCTTGTCTTCCAATTCGGAATTAAATACAATTCTCCCCTGGGTGGGTATTATCCATTCGCTATCAAAGCACTTCTAGGGTATCGGCTCTCATCGTCAAAGCAGCAAATAACAGAAAACAGGCTGTTAAAAACATGGAAATTCAAACGCAGTTCCCCCCTCAGAGATAAAATGTCAAAAAGAAATCCAAAAATACACCCTTCGCTAAAAGCACATAGTACAGAAGCTGGACATACCACACAATAGATGATCCTCGCTTTCCAACACCTGCAACAAGACCTAGCGAGAGCTCTTGTCCGCTTCATGGGCTTGGTCCTCCTCCTCAATCCGGTCCGTTGGGTCTCCTTGGAATCGTCGATAGCGCTTCATCTGGAGCCCAGCATCCACATCTTGACCATCCGCCAAAGTATAATTCTGCTCAGTGTTGTCACCATAAACAGGCCACTGCTCTTGTATGCTTTGAACCGCTGGTTCAACCTCCACGGCGGAGTCGGCATCAAAAGGTGTCGCAGCGCCAGATTCGCTACTGCCAGCTTCACTGCTCGGGCTCCCTGTTGCTTCGCTCGAGCCGACAGAGTCCGGTCGCTCGCCCGTAGATCTGCTAGAGTTGGTACGAGCATGCAGACTCATCCGTTGCGATGTGTCAGCGCTGCGCCTGATCGTGACAATTTTGAGCCCGTCGTAATCTTCCGCGGCCAGGCCACCAAATGCCGCTGCAAATGCAGCCTCGCTGTCGGTAGAGGCTTGGCTTGCCAATCCACCATCCGAATTCGCCGCATGGACGTAATTTCGCAAGTTCTCGTCCATGATACTCTGCAAAGAACGAATAGCATGGTCCCATTCACTCTTGAGCTCTTGGATCAGCGCTGCGTCTTGTTGAGGTTGGCTATTTTTATCGGATTTGAACCGCGACATCATGGAAGGTCGCTTGATCGGCACGGGAACTGCTGCGTCGTTGATGGACTTGGCTATCGTACGGTCAAGTTCATGTTTCTTGAACGCAGAGAAGTTACGAATCGACCTGTTGTGTTCGAGCTTGGTAATGAGATACCGCAGGTTGGACAGTGTGAAGTCGTTGAAAGAGCAATCAACAGTTCGGAGGGTTGTGTTCACAGCGAGTGCCTCTGCAAAATCTCCCACGTTAATATTGAGCATCTGGCTGCGGATTCGGAGATGCTCTATTCGTGTATTGTGGCGCAGTCCTCCAAGAGCGCGTGAAAACCCCCTGCCTAGCCTTCCTTCGTCGAGTTTGGAATCGTACCCGGACATGTCCAGGTATCGAACTGAGTTGTTCTTTGCCAAAAAGTCGAAAACAGCCTGGCAAGCTGTTTCGCTAGCCGCGTCGGGGATCGAAGTGCCAGCTAGGCTGAGGCACTCAATAGAAGTGTTGAGTGCCAACGCTCGAAGCACTTTGACATAGCTTTCCTCACGAGCACAATCTATATTCTGCAGGAACAGACCCCGCGGGGCAAATCCGGCGCCAATGACATCGCACAGATCTTCAACCCCGGCATCGATACGGCTCGAGTCCATGTGGACGTGCATGTCGCGGGCTGGCCCCATGCTGCGGAAGAGCCGCGCAACCTGGAATCCGTTGAGCCCGCAACAGTTGAGACGTAATACATGAAGAGTGCGGGAGGCAGGGGCAGCCATATACTTTGCAAGACTGTCCACAGTATCATCATTTATCATCATGCCAGACAGATCCAGCTCCTGAAGCTGCCAAGTAAGAAGGGCGTCGTCGTCAAAAAGTGATGTTCCCGTCGCCAGACGCACGGTGCGAGCAATGCAAAGCTTGATGACACTACTGAGGTGTCTGAGAGTATTACATACAACTTCAAGCTGAACGACTCCCGGGTTGTTGGATAGGTCGAGTATTTCCAAAGAGTCCGTTTGCTGGTCCAATGCTGACCAAATGTCTGATAAGCCAAACTCGCCAAGTCCACATTGAGCAAGCTCGAGACGTCGCAGTCGCACATGAGGAAGGGCAAGAATATCGCGCAATTCATCAGCATCGGCGGAAGAAATCGGGTTGTGTGATAGCACAATGCTGTGACAGTGGGACAGCTGCCGTCTCAGTAGTTCCGTAATTGGGCGCAGCAGCTCACTCGTTCTCGCTTCAAACTCAGAGGTATCAACACCCATGATCTTCTTATGCTTCTTGGAGTCATAGATGCCGAGAACATTGGACAAATTTATCGATCGGAGAGAGTCCGAGGCGAATAGTAGGGAGTGTATTTCTCGCCCAAGAACGGAAGATTGCGACATAATGACGCAGAGATCTTCGGGCAACCGGACACGGTTCGCCGAGGCGTAAACGATCGAGTCTGCATAGTGCGAGAAGTCCTGAGTAATGATCAAGGGTGTCAAGTCGACATCGGCAAAGGAGACTGCCTTAAAAAACCCGTTATATCGCAGAGCCCTGAAAACGGCCAAAAGCTGATAGGGACCATAGGGTTTGTCGTGAGCTGGCAAAAGGCAAAAGCAGGGCTGCGATGGCGTGTTCCAGTCAATCCGCCAATTTGGCATAGGAACTTGGAAAGCGGCACAGTAAGCAGGCAGACTAATGTCGAAACCACCCAAATCGTTGCCAGAGGTGAGTTGTAGAGGGGGAGAGAGGCCACGGATGTCAAAAATAGCTTGCTGAAGATGCTGCGGCCACGTAGGCTTCAAGATTCTGTCCATCTTGATAAGCGTCTCAATTATGCGGCGGTAGTAGACACTAGCCAGTGTGAGACGGGTTTCTTTCCCAAAGGGCATTCGGTAGCAAATGACAAAGGTTTGCTCATGGTTGGCCACGGATGCTTGGAATTTGCTGAGGGTGACGATGCCAAAAGGTGTCACTTTTGCCATTAGGTCATGAGAGGGCGTCGCATGGTCCGATCTGAGGATTTCGACGAAATAGCATAAAAAGGGGCCGATAGCTAAATAGTAGGAGGAGCCTCCGTCACTGGAGCTTGTACTGTCATCGGCGGAAGCCTTTGGCGATGAAGCGACGCGGCGGACAACAGGGAAGATGGTTATCTTGGAGTCATCACTGACGGTCTCGGAAGAGCGGACAATGATGCGTACCCGCTCGAGAACATTGTCCGGGATATGACTAGCCAGAGGGCCCTCACGCAACTTTTGTCTGCAGGCGCGATGTAGTAACGTGTGCCACTCAGCCCTCTCTTGGGGCGTGTTGAAAGACAGTTGCGTGCGACAATAGGCGAGCCGTGGCGCAGGCAACGACCACCAAACCTCATCAACGTGCTCAGTGCAGGGATCGATCAAGACAGCCACCACGGCATTGAGTGGAATATCTAGACGAATCTCGGCTGCAGCGCTAGTCTTGGGGATAGACGCAGATGAGGCGGATCGTGCGACAGCGGCCGGTTCTTCTTGAGCTGCGATTTGCGGATACACAAACTGGGCAGCCTCGAGGCTAGCAAACCTCGAGATGCATTGGTCCGTAAGAACAAGGTAATCGGAGCGACCCCTGCGGCTAGAGTGATCCTGTCTCAACCAGCCGCGTTTGACGATTTGCATCGAGCTGTGCGGTGAGTCAAGGAGGGGACTCGACGAGATATCAGTCGGCGAGTTGCAATTGGCGGGAGAGTCGCGCGAGACTCGGCGGTGAAATCGTTCCATCATGGAGCTGGAACCTGAGGTTGTCTTTTGCAATCGTCGCTGTGAACTAGAGCTTCGCGACGGTACAGCAGGCATGGAATCGATGGAGGAATTGCTAAGAGAGCGCAGTGCTTTTGTAAGAACGCGTGGTTTCTTGCCAGTAGCATGTTCCGAGTCTTGGGGCATCAAGGAGGGCGAAGGAGGCTTCTCAGAATTGCTAGTGAGTGAGCCTCGGCGCCTCCAGCGGTCGACACTCATAATTGCGATCTGAGCCGATTGGCCCGTCTATGCTCATAAAATGGAGAAATAGCGCGTAGATGAGGTTCTCGGCGGGCGCAAATTGTTTTCAGGTTGGCGTTTAAGCGGTCATACCTGCGTGGCAGACAGGAGCACCTGGGGCCAACGTGGAGCAGGGAGGTCTCGGGTTAAGGTGAAGGCCGTTTTTTTTTTCTCTTTTTGGCGCTCAATGAAGTGTATATAATGCTGACAATACTTTGTATGGGATGCTGGGGAGCTTTGTGGTGGTGCCAGCAGATGCGGTTTGTCTCGGGCGACTGCAATGTCTTGGAATTTTAGCAGCGGAAGAGGTCTGGTCTGGCTGTGCCGCAAGCGTGTAACTCAGCGATGACGAAATGGCAGAGCTGAAGCAGGTCGGCAACTGAACCCAAGCAGAAGGAAGGAGCAAGTCGGACGGGACACGGAGTGAGTCGAGAGCGAAGCAAGAATTGAGAAGAGGAAAAGAGAGGCCTTGAGCAAGCTAGCAGAAAGGGGGCTAGGGTCGCCAATTGGCAACAGACAATGGACAAGAAGGAGAAGAAGAGTATGGCAAAGTCTGGAGCTAGTCTGGCAGGCAAGCAAAAGTTTCAAGCGAAGGTGAGGGCTGCCAGGACCTTGGATGGCAGAGAAAGCAGACGCAATCGAGAGATGCGTCAAGCTAGGTAGCTAGCGAGCGCCAGAGGTTGGAGGAGGACGGCCAGTGTGGGATGGCAACTGGGTGCGGAAGGTGGAAGGTGTCGTCGTCAAGCTACCTAGATATTCCGTGGCTGGCCAAAAGAGTGGCAGCAGAATCGATGAGAAGACGAAAAATGCCAAGTAGTCTAGTGCAACGCGGTGCGAGAAGCTAGGGCGAGGGGCGAGAAGGAAAAGGATTTGCTCAGAAGCTGCGGAAAGGACGAGGCTAGCGTGATGACGATGTGAGCGAGCGAGTTGAGGCCAAGAGGAGGGGAGGAATATGGATCGACTAGAGAGGACCAAGGTGACGAAAGATGAACGGGCCGAAGTGGAGATGGTCGATGGGCTGGCTGGTCTGGATGGGGAGGTGGATAAATAAAGGGTGGGAAAGAGGCAAAGCCGGCAAAGCGGGATGGGAGAGAAGTGGTGATGTTTGCGATGGAGGTTTGATTTTGGAGTGTTGGCAAGCCATCACACACTTTTAGCTAGCGGTTCAGTTAGTACCTGGTTAGCCGGAAGCCAAATGTGGGTGCCTGATCATGATGGTGCCTGTCAAGGTGGTGGCCGTAGGCGGTGCTAGCTTAGTCCCTCCCTAGTGCTACGAGTTAGGTAGTACCCTCCCCTACCCGCTGATGGTGGTGGCTTGCTGTTGACTGGCCGCAAACGTCGCGCAGTGGAAGCTCGCTCCAGGGCACCGTTACCTCGCTTTCGGGGGTTACTGCAGGGCCTTTCTTAGCGTCCGGCTGCTATAAACAGCACTGCTGTGGCTGTAGTACTCGATGCCTGATGATGCCACCCAAGGAACACCCTACGTCAGCGGCTCACCAGCCGTGCCGCGCGCAGCGGCGGAGATGAATTGGGATGTACCTCGTGCCGCAGCACGGCAATAAAAGTCAATTCACAATTCGAATCAAATCTTGTAGTTTCCATGGTACCTACCTCCGAGCTAGTAGCGAGAAACAAGAGCTGTCAAAACCAGGATGGCTGCTCGGTCACTCGGTACGTACCCCGACTCAGTTCCCACCCAACAAGTGTGGCTTATATTAATAGTATTGGAGCTGTGAATAAGGCGCATCGCTTTCGGTCGCAGTTGTTTGTCTGCGGCGTTTGTCCTCTTTCACCCTCACACCTTCAAGGATGGATAACAAAAAATTCTTCGCCAGTACAACAGACCATCATTCAGCATAACCGCCGACCACCAAGTAACGAGTTCATCATCACACCTGACTACTACGTACTCCATACCTACCGTCTCACAAGTCACAATCAGCCTGTACCCAACCCCAGCCCCAGCCCCAGCAATCAGCGTCGTCAGCATCATTACCCCGGCCTCAGCCAGTCACCAATGCACATGCATGCTTGGCTCCTGCCATGACAAGGGCATTGACGAGACAAGGTCAGATGCTTGCGCAAAGACCACTACCAAGGTACGAAATATTCCACAACACGGGCCACCCTAAGATACGGATGGTGTTGACAGTATAGTCAGACAGTATATTCAAATCCGTATAGCCAGTTTCGCTGTTTACCGTTCTCTGCACAGAGAAACCATCCAAACAACTGACGTCAGGCGCGTGCTTGGGCTACTATTTCCAGTAGCTCCTCTTCCATGATGCATACAATCATCGGCGTCAGGCCCCAATTCAGCAAAGAAAGCCTAGTCCCCAACGCCTGCGGTGCCACGCCAAGGTGAGCCCACCAAAGCGATAAGAGACGTTGCGCAGTAGGCGCGAAACAGAGATTCTCGCCTTGCCACGATGGCCATCATTCTGGCGACGTATATGGATGGCTCCATCTGCAACCCAAAACCCGCATGGGCTGCAGCCAATCATCTCAGCCACGCATTCGGATACACCGCACTACGACGCATGCCGGCGTCCCCGTCCACCCAAAGCCTTTCTCGTATGCAGATGGCAGGCGGCTGCCAACCTCGCTACACCATGCAACCATGATGGCATTAGTGGCCCGCTAGTTGAAAGCCCCCCCGTATCGAACAAGAGCTCTTTGATGCTTGCTCTTTTCCAGACGCTGATATGATGGGCCAAGTTACGACCAGTGTGCAGTGCATGGTCAAGACTTGAGGACAGAATCAAAAACCTCCTTAGCCTCCCTCAACCAAGAAGAGAGACGGCGAGTGTGGGGGAACAATGGCAAAAGGAAGGATGGCAAAAAGTATAAATTGCGCCAGCGAGTGGCTTTGCACAACCAACCCAGCTGGCCCTCCTCCAGCTCGACCAGGGTGCTGCGGGAGATGTCTTCTCCGCAATGTCTGTGGGGATGCGCGCATTATTCAATCGTCAATCACAAGGTCGCAATCGTGAGTGGTTTTATAATGGCCAAATTCGATTTACCCATAGCGCATGCGCGCATGAATCTACAAAGTTCTGGCCGCTAAGACGTGAGACATACATAGGCTCTATTTACTTCGTAGCCTTCTTCTTGGCATGCGTCGACAAGATCTGGCACAGCAGCTAAAGGGGTCTGCACGTTCTAATCCGATGCTGAACGACCCAGAGAGATATCACACGATGATTTGCCGTATCATTCTACTGGCCGATAATGTCAGTCATTCACATGAAAATATATATTAAGCTTTTCTTTGTCGGTCCTAATCTTGGGTCGGTGGGTAGCCTCTACTTTGCTCCCACATTTACACTTGGTGGCGCGGCAGACATCGGAACTGGCCGCATCCTTGATTTGGCACTTGCTGACATTTGAGTTTTTTGCCCTGTTCTTTGTTGACTAACTACCCTAAAAGGTAAATTTGGCGCGCCCTGTTCCGCGTCTGCATCCACCATCTCTCGCTCTTTGGTTACCAAGCAGCCCCAGGAGATTCATGCGGCTGCTCCATCTGATGGAAGCTTGGGGATGGACGAAACCTAAGTAATTCCGGGTGGAGGGGAGCTTCTAGGCTTCTAGAACGGAACCGTCCAACATCTCAAGCACTACTGTTTGAGGCCTCCCTCGTACCATACGCTGGTCGCGTTACGCCACTCAGCTCTGGAATGCTGTGCCGCCCGCGGTTTGCCTGGGGCTAGCCGATCGATCTCTCGTAATATATATCCCAAGTGTTGCTGGGAAACTTTGTCGGCCATATTGGAGCTGAACCGTTAACCCTTGTGTGTCTGTACCTCTTAATATACTCAAGGGTTGACTCCGTCGATACGACGGGAAGTGTTGCAAACGCTATTGTCGAACACCTATCGCTCCTGTTGTCCTATTGTAACATCACCATACCTAGGCTGCTGTCACTGTGGCTGTCCCTGTGTGTAGTCGCCACATTTCTGTTCCTTATGCACTGTTGGGTTGGTTGGTGGTTTATGTTAGTGGTGTTGGTCAATAGAGTTTGCTGAAAAGCGTTTGCGTAAGATACTGCAGGTCGCCATTTCGTATGCTACTCCTGGAACCATTCGCCCCCCCCCCCCCCCGGAAGCGTATTGTTTCACGCCCAGACTAGACAGTGATCACCTTTGGTCAATTACTATGACGTCGGGGTTATGGCTATGAGGGCCCCGTTGTGCGCAAACGGGTGTAGGGTAGGTCGGGCCGGTTCTGGTCAAAGGTCATTCCTGGCGTGGGCTACCGTGGATGAGACGCAAGACTCACCATAGCGTTGGTTAGAAGTCGGGCATCGAGCAAGACGTCTGTTCGTATCGCCGCCCAGTTGGGAGCGAAGCACTTTATCATAACTTCACGCGCCATCATGTCGGATTTCAAGGTCTAGGGGCCGATCACGTGCCACCTTGATATCTGATCCGGGAGCCAGATGTCTTCTCTCATTCTGATATATCGATGGGTAGCTGGTCTACCGCCGAATAGCAATGCTATTGGCTACCAAGGACAAGATGGGATTCGGGGCCTTGCATAGGTAGATTGTGGGATTTGCTGTGACTACATACATATGTACGGTTATTATCACCCCTGTGCTCCAAGGTCAGCTCAACGATTGAGGACCTAAGTATCTAGTACATTGGTATAAGGAATAAATATCAAGTAAAATCATGTACACAGTACTGCGTCTCCGTACCCACCGCAATGGAGCCCGGGCAAATAAGTTGCAAGTTGAAAGAACCAGAAAAAAAGGTGCTCGCTCGGCCCTGAGCGAGATGAGCAGCAATTATTAGCCGCCACTTTTCTCTCGGGCCCCTCGGAAGACGTTTTGGAGCCGACATCTCTCAACCGCCAACCGCGCCGCCCTGCTCAAACTGCGATTCTATCTCGCAGCCCTCCCCTGCCTACCCCTTCTCTATTCCTGCCTCTCGACAAGACGGTGGCCCTATCGGGATCCCGTTGAGCTGACCGTTCGTGCTGACCGGCCCCCTCATCTGTCGCGCTGCCAACCCGATACGATTCCCCCTCGAGACGAATTTCCTTTGAAATATCCATAAACAACAAAGAAGCAAATAAAACAAACACACAATGGCGGACGATTCCCTCTTTGCGCGTCAGTACATTGACTACTGCTACGTCCCCGGCTTTCTCCTGGTTCTCGGAACGGCCATTGTTAAGACGTCCTGGGTCATCTACGCCATCCCCGTGGCCATCCTCTTTGGGGCCTACAACTTTTGGAATTTTCGTAAGTTGACCTGCGAACAGTCACATTGCGTCGGGGGTAGTAGAAGACAAAGCAAAAAAAAAAAACGGCTGCGCATGTGGTTGGCTCTGGTTAATGGCTCGCCTCCGATGACGGCCCCAACAAACCTAAAGCCCCCCCCAGCGCGATGCGAACGAGCAACCAACTGACTGGCTGCCATCAGAGATCAAGAAAGTCCTCAAGCCAGATGTCTTCCAGGAGTTTGAGCTCCAAGAAAAGACCGTCATCTCCCACAATGTAGCCATGTAAGTGCCGCTGCCCTCCCCTGCCACGTACAGCTTCTTTTTTTGCTCACGCCCACGCCAGCTACCGCTTCAAGCTCCCCTCGTCCAAGTCGGTCCTCGGCCTGCCCATCGGGCAGCACATCTCCATCGGCGCGCCCCTGCCCCAGCCCGATGGCAGCACCAAGGAGATTGTCCGCTCGTACACGCCCGTCTCCGGCGACCACCAGCCCGGCTTCTTCGACCTGCTCATCAAGTCGTACCCGCAGGGCAACATCTCCAAGATGATGGCCTCGCTGATGGTCGGCCAGACGATCCGCGTCCGCGGGCCCAAGGGCGCCTTCGTCTACACCCCCAACATGGTCCGCCACTTTGGCATGATCGCCGGCGGCACCGGCATCACCCCGATGCTGCAAATCATCCGCGCCATTATCCGCGGTCGCGCCGCCGGCGACGCCACAGAGGTCGACCTCATCTTCGCAAACGTCACCCCGCAGGACATCCTCCTCAAGGAGGACCTCGACGCGCTCGCCGCCGAGGACAAGGGCATCCGCGTCCACTACGTCCTCGACAACCCCCCCGAGGGCTGGACCGGCGGCGTCGGCTACGTCACCGCCGACATGATCACCGTAAGCTTCCCTTACCCTACGTGAACCTTTTCCCGGCTCGCCGCCTCTGCAAACTGACCGCTAACCCGATGGGACCCCCCGCTCTTTCCATTAGAAATTCTTCCCCAAGCCTGCCGACGACGTCAAGATCCTGCTCTGCGGCCCGCCCCCCATGATCAGCGGCCTGAAGAAGGCTGCCGAGAGCCTCGGCTTCAAGAAGGCCCGCCCCGTCAGCAAGCTCGAGGACCAGGTCTTTGCCTTTTAAACGGAAGCCAAAAAGCGGAAAAAAGAAAGCAAGAAAGCAGCATGGGGACGGGGCGTGCGGGCTTTGCGGCAGAGCATGGGCTGCCGTTTCTTCGGCCGGCCGTGCATGCATCAAGGTCTGAGATTGAGTGGAATAGAAGAGGAGGGATACACGAGTGACAGGAAGGCGAACGAACAAGACAAAAGACAAAAAGGTAGAAAATAAAGACAAGTAGAGGATGCTAGATTATTCTTGTACACTAATTCGAGTGCATGGTATCCAAAGCTGTCCCTTTCCATGTGTTATTTTAGGGGGGGTAGCATGTATACAGAGCCCATTCTCTGATAACTACATACACGCATGTCTGAACTGTTTGAACCATGTATCGTCAAATCTGCTTCTCGGTGCCAACTGCCCATGAATCAAAGCTCAACTAAAACAACATTAAAACGAAAACCTAAGAGTATACACCAGTAAATCGAGAAGACGCTGATTCCACCTAGATTGGAGCCAGTAAGATCCTTCTGGTGGTATGTCCCGCGCAATCTCTTCTTTGCTATTTTTGCCTTTTGCGCCATTATTTCCCTGCAATTCTCACTCGCCGTCTCTCCTATTGACACAATCAACCACGCTCTTCTCTCTTCCTTCGGCTTTTCCTGCTACGTCTACTCCTCCTCCTCCTCCTCCTCCTCCTCGTCGCTTTCGACTACGCGGCCGCGACGTGCCCTCTTCGCGGGTTGGCGGGCTGATGGCTCATCGTCATCATCCTCGCGCGGCGCATCGTCCACGTCCATCTTGTCGTCCTCGTCACCGCCCGCGTTGGAGTCATTATCACCAGCGTCCGAGGCAGCCAGACTGGAGCGGCCAATGCGGTCAGCCCGGTCGAGGACATCATCGTCGTCTTGCTCATCTCCGCCCGCACCATCCCCGTCTTCGTCACTGTCAACGACAATCTCGGCGGACTTGAACTTGGAGCTCTCGCGAGTTGTAAGACGGCGCCTCTTCTTGGCATGGGTGCCCTCGTCAGAGTCATCCTCATCGTCCTTGGCCGCCTTCTTCTTGGAGGATCGCTTTGGCTTGCCCTCACCAGAAGTGCGGACGGCAGGTTTACGCTTGCGTTTCACCTTGTTGCCCTCTTCATCCTCGGTCATTTCGGCTTCCTTTCGAGCGCGCTCTACCTCTAATTCTCGCTCGCGCTCCTCCGTCTCGAGCTTGACCTTGGCAGCCATCTCCTCGCGCTCTTTACGGATCTTGTCCTGGCGTTCCTTTTCCTTGGCCAGGACTTCGGCGCGCTCAGCCTCACGACGCTTGAGCTCAGCCTCTCGTTGACTCTGCGCAGCAGCAATCTTCTCCTTGTTGACCTCTTCCCATTCTTTTTGTTTCCCGATGGCTCGCTCGAGCTGTTTGCGTAGTGTGTTGCGGGCCATGTTAGCACGTTGCTCGACGTCATGCTTGGGGTATGGAGTTTGAGGGTGAGCCGCGATGGCATCCAATGACTCGATAGCAGCCTCTAGGCCTTCGGCTGCCCTTTCTAGCTGCTCTGCCGTGCGCCTGTTCTCCTGCACGCCTTGAATGGTAGTCACTAACTGGATCTGGACAAAGGCAACATTGAACTTGTAGTGAATTTGGTCAGGGGCAACCTCCAATGCCTTTTGAGCGCATTCGAGAGCTTTTGTATACGCATCGATGTCACGCTCGGCACGACCTCTGTTCAGCCACGTACGGCCAAGGCATGCGAGAATGACTGGGTCGTTGTGCTTGCCTTCTTTTGACAGAGCAATTTCATAGCTCTCAATCGCTTTGGAGAACTGTTTCAGCTCGGCATAAATATGGCCAAGGTTGACATAGAGATGGGGCTCTCTGATAGTCTCGCGCACCTTGTTGAAGATGGCGAGCGCATTCTTGTAGTCCTTTTTATCCTCCACCAAAGCAATGGCGACGCCTTGTGCAGCGTACGAATTCTTCGGATCCAGTGACAGAGCCTTTTCGAAAAACTCGACAGCTTTCCCGTAGGCAGCGCTCCGCTTCTGTTTGTCCGACTCCGTCTCTCGTCTCATCTCGCGGGCTTGCAACATGTGGAGATTTCCCATACCAACAAGAGCATATCGATCGTGTTTGTCGTAGCTTTGCAACGTATGCTTGTAGTGACGGTACTCCGGGTCCTCGGCAATATTACCCGGTCGTTTTCTTGACACCTTGCCGAGGTACCACCCATACAGAGCACGCACTTCGACATCGCTCGTGTTGTCCTGGAATAGCTTTGCGACGGCATCAGGTCCCTCCTTGTTGGGGCTTTGCCGCAGCTTGATGTACGCTAGGCGAGCGCGAGCGTCGGTGTAGTCGTCGTGGCGGTTCAGCAGGCCCTCGTACACTTCAATCGCCTTATCCGAGAGACCTTGAGCCTCGTAGCTCCGGCCCAGATTGAAGCTAATTGTGGACACGAGAGCATCGGTATCAACAGTGCTGTCCATTTCGCTCATCTTCATACAGGCCCCGAGGGCCGCTTCGAACATTTCGCTCGACAAAACGTGCTTCTCCGCTTGGAAGTGGAAGCAGCCAATGTTGTTCAGCAGCTGGGGAGGTAGGAGTTTGCGGATAGCAGCCTGCAACTCCGTTTCCTCTGTAATACCTTCAGGGTACTCTGACGACGGGATCGCTTCCAGTTCCAGCTGTTCTACCTGCTGCAAGCACTGGAGCGCCTTTTCGGGGTTCTCAGTCTCGTAAAGCCTGGCAAGATTAAGAAGGACTGAAGCATCGGGGGACGCATTTCTTTTCGGATCTTTCCAAGCTGTTCTGACCGCTTCCAGCAGGTTGATAGCTTTTTTCATCTCTGCTGATTTATCATCCTTGACCTCGCTGCTCTGGTTGGCGAAAATTTCTTCTGCGTAAAGTGTGCCGAGAAGAATCATGGCTTCGTGGTTCTTTGAATGCTGAATCATCTGTTCAAGGCGCAGTTTAGCCTCGCCGAGGTCATTCTTTACCACCGAGAGCTGCGCGGCACCAAATTTTGCGGGGAAGTAGCCAGTTTCTGTTCCTCCACGAGCATCATCGGCTCGACGGTAAAAATCGTTGGCATTTTCCGTATCACCATTGTAGTGGGCCTTTCTGGCCAGAACGTACCAGCCATCGCTAGCAATGGCGTTGACGTCGGTATACTGGATGGCCTTGTGAGCTAGCTTGTCGGCGTTGTCCCACGCTTTGCGTGAGAGAAAGTAGTTTGAAAAGGTTGAACACGTCAACGGGAGGTTCTTATCGAGCTTGAATGATTTTTGGGTATACTCGGTCATGGCCTTTTTGTAGAGTTTGACAAAGTCCTCGCTGTTGACGGGAACTTGGCCACTGGCATCGAGGTGGTACAAACCAAGAAGAATGTTAGCAACCTTGGAGTCTGCTGTAATTTCAAGACTTCTCTCCCAAGCGGTTTTGGCATCCTTCTTGAATCCCAGCTGCCAGAAGCAGCAGCCGATACCGATGCGAGGATCAGGGTCAACCAGATCAGGCTTCTTTTGCAATACATCTTGGTATATAGCTAAGGAATCGGGATACTTTTGTAATGAGAAGAATGCGCGCGCCTTTCCCATCAGGGCAAGCATGTTCTTGCCTTGGGAAACCCGGAGCGCGTCGTCGAATGATTTGACGGCAGTCTTCAAGAGCTCTTGCTTTTCAGTGCCAATACTGTTGTTGGTAGTCTTGGATGGGGCCTGCAACGAGGCTCTCAAGAGGAGTAAGACGCCGCGGGCAAGGAAGATAGGCGGGAAGGACGGGTTGAGGCGGGCGGCGTCATTGAGCGAGGATGTCGCGAGCTGAAGATAGTATTCTTTGGTCCTCGCCTCGGAGACGGGAACTCCGTCGGGAGCAACTCTGGGAGCTTCACGGCTCTTCCAAAGATACATCCAGCAAAGACAGCAGATCATGCTGACCTTGTCGCGCGGGTTGCTGGCATTGCTCTGGATAGCGCCGCCACCACGGATGAGCATCTCGATAGCGTGGTCGATTTTGTGTTGCTTCGCGTAGGCGAGGGCGACCGTCATCCAGTACGTCTTCGCGGCATGTTCGTTTTCGAAGAGGGTACAGAGCTCGGTAGGATCATCAACAAGGTCTTCGAGATCGATTTCGACGGCTTCGTCTTCTTGGTCCCCTTGAACAGGAATGTCGATTGCCGAGGGGATGTCGGAGAATCTGATGCTGGTGGGACCGGGGGCGGAATCGCCGTGAGCGGCCCCGTTTGTCGTTCCGTTGGCAAGGGCTGTCATGATGCTGCATATGGTGATGAAGAAGGGTGAAAAGGGAGTGGTCGCCTGAGTTACGGCGTTGGGGAAGTGCACAGCTTAGCGCCCAGCCGCCAACGGCAGGTGGCGGGTTAGTTCCGGTAGCACAAGCTTCCAGAGCTCTCCTAAAACATCCCCTGATGGCTTCAAGTGAAATTGACGCACTGCTGAAGACGTGGGAAGAGATTGGGCGCGTTGACAGATACTGCGGAATGTGGTTAGAGGAGAGACGATGGAATTTCGCGACAGCATCTTTGGATGGGTAAAGAGGTGGTCCGTGCACGGTAGTCTGCGTGCGACCAGTCGCGAATCACACCCAAAATAGATGTATTATTTCAGTAACACCAAAGTACTGAAGTTGGAAACTGTTTCCGAGAAATGTTTGCTATATTTAAATATTTTTGCAGATTTTATTCAGGGCCAAAGCCTGCATAAGCGCAGAATGAGAGTAGAGACTGTCACAAGTTACAGTTGTTAGAAGACTATTGCCTTGCACTTGCCTTCTGAACAAAGTTGATGAGTTACTCGAAATGTCTGCTTTTGTGTAGATTTCATGTTGACTTTTTATTATTTAGAAACAAGATCTTGTTCACACATCATGGTCGAATTTACTTGGGAGCTGGATACGAAGCAAATTTCGACGCAACACAAACAGCTGTCACACAAACGGCGCATCCTAAGTTACTGAGCATATTAAAGGAGCAATCCTTGCAAAGCGATTTACAAAAGCCGGCAATGGAGAAAGATTTCGATATGATCTTTTTCAACGGGGCAGATGAAGTCAGCTCAGCGGCAGCCACCGTTCATAGCGACGACTTTAAGATACCGCAACCGAATTTTCAACAGCACCGTCACAAAATATCGATCGACACATTCCTCCGCGAGAAATCAGCGAAGAGAGACCCGTATGCTGAAAATAGTGGCGCGGGCTCTACAAAAAAAGTGCCCGAAAATGACAGCCGGGTGCCCTCAATATCTTCTCAAGCGTCTATTGCGTCAACGTCAAGCTGCAAGAGCAGTACAGCAGATATCATAAAAGAGGGGAGACAGCAGAAGAGTATGGATAGTGATGGTGACTGTGTGAAAAAAGATAGAATATTGAAGGAAGAGGAGATGCGGAAAAAGCGCTGGAAACGGCGGCAGCGAGAGAAGAAGCGGATAGAATGGGAACGCAGGTGCGCAACTCGGCTATGATGCGATTAACGATTAACCTGAGCTAAACACTTACCATTGAATTGAATAGGCCAGCCAGCAACAGAAGTAGCACGTGTAGCTCGCCTAGTCCACCAAAGGCCATTCATCAAGGTGGTGGTTGTTATGGGAGGAATGTTAAGGAGACGAGGGTTTTGGGTGCAGAGGGTTGAAAGATGTGTTTGGGTTCAACCAGCTCAGTCTGATTGTATAACCGTACAAAAATAGCCCTGCGGATATTTATATTTATAGGCTAGTTAGTACTGCCGTTCTATCGGCGGTTGTAGTGGCGGGTGTTTCGGCGGGTGCTGGACATGGGAATGATGGGAAACTGGGGCGAATTTATAGTACTTTCCGTTCATGAAACTTGAATTTTACAGTGAATTTTTCTTGTAGAGCCTCGCGTTTGTGGCGTGTCTTGAAAGAGTCCAAACGTTGTAGGAGAACACGCGGCTGGATAACTTCTGTCTGTATATGTGTTGTTGATGGTACCTACGCCGGGGCGGACAGGAGGTGCGGTAACAAGGTACCTAGACAGCCAGCAGAAAGGAGGGGTGACGCCACTGGCCCGTGCGCCTGGTAAAAGATCGTCATGGCGAGCAGCCTGTGTCTGTAGGTACATACTAGATTGCCTGTTGCCTGTAAGTACCTACAGGTGTACGTACTAATAAAACTGGACGTTGGGTGCCCACCAACCACGAACCCACCAACTCACTCACCATAATAACCATAACCTCACCACCACACCACACCATCCTTTATTAACTACTACCTAGAGTCTAGCAGCCTCCATAGCGCCGCCGCCGTCATCATCCTGGCGCAGCCTCTCCTCCGGATTCAGCTTGCTCCTCCATCACACCTCCAGCCCATCGCCCACCACTGGGCATCATCGCGCATCGGCTCGCATCATTTTGGTTTCATTGAATCAACCGGAGAATGGCGACGCCCTTGCTTCAATTTCCCTGACTTGACCTCCCCTGCGAACCCTTGTACTCCATCACGCGTCCAGCTTCTTCCCCGCCATTTCTCAACCGAGCTCCCAGCCATTGCTCCCGCCACGACCCAATATTAACATCCGTATTGGAGCGATAAGATTGTCCGCCGTTTAATCTTGTGACTTTGCACAGCATTCCCTCCGCATACATCATGTGGAATGATGAAGAAGACAACAATCCTTACGGGACCAGCTTCGACCGTCGGAACTCGCAAACGTCATCCTCGGTGAACCCGACTTCTCCGACGTCCCGCGACTGTGAGTTTTCACCGAGCTACCTCCTCTGATCTTGTCAACCGCACTGCTAGATTCTGCTTCGTCCTGCTGACTAGCCTTCTCCGAAGTCAACTCTTACGAATCTGCCGCAACACCATCCGCAAGCGACGATGAGACCCCGGATTTTCACCACGGCACCGTCACTGGTCGCCCCGATACCGCGGATACTACGCAAGATGACGCGCCTCCTAAACGAAAGCCGGGCGGATATTCTAGTCGCATCGAGCAGATTCTCTATGAGAACCCGAATATGCAAATCATTATAACAGACGCTGGCAAGAGCCTCGAAAGCGGTGGCCGACATATTGTCTATACCATTCGCACTGGAGTACGTACCTTATTCCAATATTGGACCATCCGGCTAACGTCGCAACAGGATCTTGAGGTTCGCCGAAGATACTCGGAATTCGCCTCGCTGCGAGACGCCCTTACCCGTCTGCATCCCACCTTCGTAATCCCACCGATCCCTGAAAAGCACACCATGGCGGATTATGCGGCGCATCCAACCAGCGCAAAGCAAGACCAGCAAATCATCGATCTCCGCAAGCGCATGCTTGCGGTATTCCTAAATCGCTGCCGCCGCATGGAGCAGGTCCGTAGCGACGGTGTTTGGCAGAGGTTTCTCGATCCGAATGCCAGCTGGGTATGTCTCTCTGGTGTCTCTTTCGTGTCGCTGTGTAACGCTAATTGGCGTAATAGAGTGAGGTGCTAAACTCTCATCCTATTTCATCTATCCCCAAAAATGTCCTGAAAGCCCCTCCTCTGGATACCGCGAACCCTACTGCTGGGCACCTCTATCTTCCCGTCCCCGCGTCTTCTGCTAAAATTCGAACCGCGTCTGGTGGAAGCTCGTCTCTGAGCTCATCTGTCATCCAAGGCGGTGCCAACACGATTGGGCGATTTCCTAATGACACCACGAACCTCAGCGAGCACGACCTTGATCCCTACTTCACCACATACGAAGCTTCCATCAAAGAGCTTGAGACTCTCTTAACAGGTCCAATGGAAAAGGTCAACCGCCGGACCCTAAGTCATCTTTCTTCCTTGGCCACGGACCTTTGTGAACTAGGCTCTAGATACAACGCATTTGCCCTTTCTGAACAGGCCCCTTCCCTTGGGCCCGCGATTGAGAAGATTGGCCAAGCTGCCGACTCCTCCTACATCGCAACAGAGGAACTTGCTAGCTCTCTTGGCGCTAGCTTTGCCGAGCCCATGAGGGAAAACGCCCAGTTCGCTGGTGTTGTCCGAAGCGTAGTTCGATATCGGGTACTGAAGCGCGTGCAGCAGGACTTGACAGAAGAGGAGCTGGAGAAGAAGAGAACACTTCTCGATCAGCTGGAGCGCAGTGAATCTGAGGCTCGCCGCATCGAGCAATATCTCTCCAGTAGCCAACAGCTTTCTTCACCCCCGCGACGGTCGACTAGCCTCCGAGAATCCCCGACATACCAGAGACGTGAGGGCAACCAGGAGGACACGGAATCTATCGATTCCGATTTCCCACCAACCCATGGTGACTTTCCATCAAGCCCCCCAGAGGCTGGCCAGGGCGTCCCCGAGAGAAGCACCAGTGTTTCGCACAAAAAGATACCCAGCAGTAACTCGATTACCAACAGAATCTTTGGTCCTCTTCGTCATGCTGTGCAGGGCGTGGTTGATGTCGATCCTGAACGCACACGTCGTGACACAATTGGGAAGACTAGAGAGTCTATCGGCCAGCTTGAGCAAGCTCAGGTCGTCTCCGAGAAGGATGTCAAAGATGCGAGCGCCAGCGTTTTTAAGGATCTGCGAAGATTCCAAAACGACAAAGAGGAGGACTTGCGCCGCTACATGGTAAGAAGCAAAAGCCCTTGAAGCCTTCCCGAACGTGCACTAACTATCAAGCAGCTTGCCTATGCTAAGAGCCAGGTAGAGTGGGCTAAGAAGAGCAAACAGCAGTGGGAAGAAGCGCGACTCGAGGTTGATAAGATTGACGAAAGCTGAATTTAATGTTTTTTTTTTTGGGAGCGAGGACTGTGTTGCTTGGAGTTGGGGTGCTTTGTGCCACCAGTAGATGACGTGTTATTAGGCTATACGTTGAGTATACAAGAGCCACTGGCTATCGAATGTGTAGTTGGTAGATTATTGACAGTCTCATAAGTGCATGGATATTTTTTTAAGCTAGGTGCGTAGAATGGGAAGATGAATAAACGAATGTAAATAAACACAATAATTTACTTGCCTCTTGCAGAATGCACCTATGTAGCATGCAGCCTGGGTAATAGCTCCTCACAGCTATGTAGATGCATACAGTGGGCGGCAGCTTGTATTTGTCGCCTGTCAGGTATCGAACTACGATAGCTACCTTGATGATTGACCAGGATACCTAACATATATAAAAGCTCAAGATGAGTAAAATAATTGGAATATTGAAATAGCCAATATCTGTAAATACCTACTATATTTAAATGCGCAAGATGTCTAAAATAAAATGTAGAATACTTAAGATGCCCAAGGCACCGCAGGGCGCTATCGATAGCGCGTTGTGCAACGACGTCCAGCTTGGCCGTATGGACTCGGTACCTAACAGTTCTTCTCATCACACGAACCCTCTTCCACTTCCGCCATCACTCACCACTTGCAGCCATGGGGGATGGTCCAATCGCGTCCATCGCCGAACCCGGGGTCAAAGCTGATGGCCAACTTCTGCATAATATGCGCAACGAGGTCGCGCGCCTCTTGGGCCGCTCTCACATCGGCTTCCCGGGCGCGCAACCCGTCAGCTTTGCCCGCAAGCACATCGACGCCCTAAAGACGCAAGAGTATGTTCCTCCGTGTGTCATGATGTGTGCTGTGCCGTGTGCATCGTCTGCGACGCCAACCCCCCCGGGGGGCAACTCTCCGGCACTCATGTGCTACTTGTCCGTTGTTCGTTGGCTCATGCTAACTAATTGATTGCGCGCCACAGCTACTACGTTTGCGAAAAATCCGATGGCATTCGATATCTACTCTACGCGACGACAGACGAAAGCGGCGCCGAAGCACACTACCTGATTGACCGCAAAAACGACTACTGGTTCATCACAAACCGCAACTTGCATTTCCCCCTCGAGAACGATACGGCTGCCTTTCACGCCGACACGGTCCTCGATGGCGAGCTCGTCTGGGACAGCAAGCCCAACGGTGGCAAGGAGCCGCGATTCCTCATATTTGACTGCCTCGTCATGGATGGGCAAGTGCTCATGGACCGCACTTTGGACAAGAGACTTGCCTACATCAAGGAGAGATTCCACACGCCATACAAACGCCTGTTTAAGGAGTTCCCCGGAGAACTCAAGTTCCAGCCATTTTACGTCGAGATGAAGCCATTCCAACTTGCTTATGGTATCGAGATGATGTTTAAGCAGGTCCTTCCCAACCTCAAGCACGGAAACGACGGGCTCATCTTCACGTGCCGCCACACGTCGTACCGCCATGGCACGGACCCCAATATTCTCAAGTGGAAACCGCCAGAGGAGAATACCATTGACTTCCTCCTAAAACTACATTTCCCAACGGTCCAGCCGAACAGGGCGGAGCGCACCGCGGGCAGGAGGGAGCCTTTTGTTGACTACGACAGCGTGCCCACCGCGGAGCTCATGGTGTTCACGGGCGGCAATGGGCCGGAGCGGTATGAGCCCTTCCAACCGTTATTCCTCACAAAGGGAGAGTGGGAGCTGCTCAAGGGTCTCGGTGATCCGCTGAACGACCGCATCGTCGAGTGCAACCAAGACGATCAGAAGCGCTGGCGCCTGTTGCGCTTCCGTGATGACAAGCTTGAGGCCAATCACAAATCCACAGTCAGCAGCGTTCTCCAGAGCATCAAGGATCGCGTGACTCAGCAGGACCTTCGTCAGGCTGCTGGGCCGATCCGCGACAATTGGAAGGCGCGTCAGGCAAGATCAGAGCGGAAGTAGAGCTGAAGAATATTTAATGGCTAAATTGTTCGGGCAAGTCATCTTTGTAGGGTTCAAACGGGTGGGGGAAGAGGGGTTGGCGGGCGTTCTTTTCTTTTCTTTTCTTTGTGGCGTTTGTTGATATTGGATTTACGGATGGGAGTTTGGGCGGAACGAGAGAAGGCAATGAGAACTACTCAGGCGATCACGAACATTACTGGGGCAAATCCGAGCTTAGTACTGCTAGTACGCGCATATTTTCAAATTTTGAAATAGAAATTCAAGAAAGAATCAAAGAATCATCACCATCCTCATCAAAGCGCATCCCCTTTGGGTTTTCACGTCAACAGTGCAAAATAAAGTAGGCTCATCCCTACTCGCAAGACGCCTATTTTCCTTCCCTACTCAATGAAATGAAGCAGCAAACATGACCTTTTTCCGTTCGTGCCGGATCCTCTTCCCGATGATCTAGAAGAGGCACATGGCAGCCGCAACGGCCAGGACGAGGTACGCACAAACGGGGCCGCCGCTCTCCGCGGCGCCCGCGGCGGAGACGACCGGCGGGATGTACGTCGGCATGGCGGTGGCGTTGATGGGCACGCCGGTCGCGTAGGAAGGAAGGCGAGCGCCGCCGCCGCCGCCGCCGGTGCTGCCGTACGTCGGGGGCAGGACGACCGTGGTGGTGCTGGTGACCGGGGGCCCGCCGGTGACGGTGACGGTCTCGGTGTGCGTGGTGACGCCGTCCGAGGAGGAGTGCGGCAGGCCGAGCACGGAGGAGTCGAAGCCGACGCTGGTGCTGCTGGTGCTGCTGTGGGTGCGGGTGACGGTGGTGACGGTGACGAAGACGGTGTTGACGCTGGTGAAGGTGAGCGTGGTCAGGGAGGGGGAGAGCTCGGTGCTGGTGATGACGTTGGTGACGGTGGGGGGGGCGCCGGAGACGGTGGCGTCGGGGGCACCGCTGGTGAAGGAGGTGGAGGTGCGCACGTCGGTGACGGTGACGGGGGTGCCGGAGACGGTGGCGTCGGGGGCGCCGGAGGTGAAGGAGGTGTCGGTCTGCACGTCGGTGACGGTGGCGGGGGCGCCGGTGACGGTGACGTCGGCGGAGGGCGTGCCGTAGGTCCCGGTGGTGTGGGACGGCTCAGGGACGACGGTGACGGTCCTGGTGACGGTCTCGGTCTCGTCGGGGTTGGAGGAGTCGCAGGTGCGCGTGGTGACGCCGGGACTGATGACGACGGTCGTGGTCAGGGTCGTGGTCAGGGTCGTGGTGGACGTGCGCGTGGTGTTGACCCCGACGCTGCGGACACTGCCGTAGGCAGTGTTGAGGCGTGTCTGCGTCCTGCGGGGTTTGTAGAGTTAGCATCATGGAAGGATGGATATACGAGAAGCGGTGTTGGACTTGCAAGGTGGGAACGCTGGCGTTGACGGGCAGGGAGGTCGCGCCGAGCTCACCCTCGCCGGTGGCACGGGCGACGGCACCGCCGGAGACGACGGAGCCGCTGCCAACGATGATGGGGTCGACAGGCGTAGAGTAGTCGTAGGGCTGGAGGCCGGGGATGGACTCGTCGGCGTTCTCACGACGGAGCACGGCCGGGAGCTGCTCACGGAACTGGGTCGCGTCGACGACCACGGGAACTTGGTGGCCGACGGAATAACCTGTGGGTTTTTATCAGCTGCGCTCTAGGTCAAGAAAAATGCCCGAAGCGTACCGCAGTGGGAGGCAATGGCGACGCCGGCGATACCCACGAGCGCCAGGGCGCCAAACGCGGCAGTCACTTTGACGGCGGTGGCCTTGCGGGAGGAGCGCGGCTGAGGCTGGACAACGACGTCAATTGGAGCCTTGTAGTCGTGCATGTAGGAGTTTGTAAATGGAAAAGACACTGTTGATTGGGTCAGCACAAAGGAGAAGAGATGGTGCATCTCATGATGCTCACTGGTGAGTTGTTGCGGAGACGGGACTGAACTGTTTGCGCCTCAACAAAGGTTTTGTAGAACAAAGGGGGACGTGTTGGACACGATGCAGTGATGCTTTTTAGGTATTCGATACTGGAAACGAAGGTTGAAAATGATGCTGCGAGCAATCCAAAATTGCTGAACGAGAGTTTGTGCGAAAACGAGCGTGATGGTGAGGGTGAGGAGAGGAGGGGGGCACAAAACGCGCACGAACTCGGGGGTTGGCTTTAAATATGATTTCTATGAGCGCACAAGATCAGTATTGAGAAAAATTAAATGAAACTCGTCCAAAGTGAGATGTAAACAAATGCAAACGGAGAGTGTTGTTGTTGCGGCTGGCAGAGAGGCAGTAGTGCCGTTTTGACGCTCACTTTCCGCTATCATGGAACAAATGTGGCGTGATTTTTTTTGCTTCGGCTTATTGAATGTAACTGGGGTTGTTTTCTGTGAGAATTATTGTTGACTTACTCAATTGATAATCCTAACGACGAGCAGGCGTGGGATTGTCCTTGGAGACTGGTGGGTGAAGGGGAATGGATGATGGTCAGAGCTACCCAAGTGTGCTGATTTATACCCATCATGATGCAAAGTATGACTTTTATTGTGTGACTGACTCCCATGTACCGTCTAGATTGCAGGATTGCTGTGTGACAAGTTTGGAGTTGTCTCTCGAGGTACAAGAGACGGATTCCCTGGTGCGATGGCCCGCCGTGTCGTATTTTGTGCGTCACAGGGCAAACATCTTGATTTTTTTACTGTTAAAATACAAGGCACGGTACTTATTCTGAGAATTAATGCTTCACAGAAATGGCAATAGAGCATTCGGAGTACTGTGCTCGTAACCGGGGTGAGAAGCGCGATATGGGAATGCGTGTCTGTGGATGGAATCTTCTCCATGGAAACTGCCAAGCTTTGTGAACCATATGAGGCAAGATTATATGTCGGGTTCACAAAAGAGCTGTCAACTAAAACGGTTCTCTATATAAGCAAAATACCTTTGGTGGAGGGCAGTGCGACGAACCGGGTAGCTGCACTCGTGCTGGTGGTCGAGGTTTAGGGCGGACGACGGGTCTCTGAGGCACACATTTCGGGTTGAATTTT
Source organism: Cordyceps tenuipes (assembly GCA_025583755.1). Lineage (NCBI taxonomy): Eukaryota > Fungi > Ascomycota > Sordariomycetes > Hypocreales > Cordycipitaceae > Cordyceps > Cordyceps tenuipes. The sequence goes on along the minus strand of JANZYN010000085.1, from coordinate 64,073 downwards.
GATATGCAGAAAGGTACGGTTGAGGTAGTTGATTAATTCTCTCCGGGTGCAGCTGTGGCTGAGCAGTGGATGCGAATTGACTTTGCAGCCGTGATACCATGCTGGAGAAACTCGATTGCAAGGTAGAAACTAGGAGGTAAAAACGAGGAAAGCAGGGTTCTTCTCAGTATCGGAAATATCTTGAAATTTCGAGTAAAATTCAAATAGCCTACCTCTATTTTTCACGTATTTTTTTTTTTTAACTGTCTCGGGTTCATGACAAGGACCACAGCATTCTATGGTACCGTTCGTTGTCGAAGTTGGCAGATAGCAAGGTGACGCGGTCAATGATTGGTACGGACCGGCCAAACAATCATGAAGAACCGATCAAGGGGCTCATACTAGGTTGAAAATGGTGAATGGTTTTAAAACAGGCTTTAAATCGCGTCTTTTTAATTTTATGAATAATTTCCTCGATATTCTTCATTCGCATTCAAGTCTACCCACCAAATCTTGCCTCAAGTGTGGCGCGTCGCGCGTTGGCCACAAGGCCACAGCCAAGCCACTGGCACTAGCCCCAAACGCCTCTTGCCTTCTCTCTTCCATCAGCAAGCACTTCGGCGTACCTAGCTAGCTAACTAACTAGCTATCTACTAGTTAACTCACTCACTTGTTACTTACTTGCCCTTCCTCGCCTGAGCTTCTCGACAAAGCTACTTGGTGCTGCCGCCCGCCCACCTCCTCCTCCGCATACAATTATCACCACCGCCAACACCAACGGCCGGAGCCAATCACGACGCCTGCCCACGCTGCCCGCCGCGCATTGGAACACCTCGCAATTCGGCAGCATCTCCTCCCTCTCCTCTCCGTCTCCGTCTCCGTGCAATGCTGTCATTATACGCCCTTTGAAACGCCAAACCGACATCACCAGCTTCACCACCTGCCGCCCGCGACGCACCACTTCACTCCCTCCCCCCTCTGCCAGCCAGTCAGACGCTCTCGTCCACGCGCAACAGCCGATCTTCCCACGCGCCTCTGTCCGTTATTGTTCCTCTGGTCAACTCGGACCTCGCGTTTTCGCAAATAGACGCCTTTTCCCACCACAACCATGGCGCGCCGACGCGGTGGTCGGGCGCAAGAACCGGCCGAGGCCGAGCCCGTCGTCCAAGAGTCGCAGCCCGTCCAGGAGACGCCCGCTGACGAGGACATGGGCGACGTCGCCGATGACAACGACGAGCAGGGGCAGGAGCAGGAGCAGGAGCAACACAGTCTCGCGTTCGACGAGGAGCTCTCGTGGCGCCCAGCCAAGCCCATACCCAGCGCCACCCTGCTGGCCCGACTCGAGCGCCTGTCCAGAGAGCTTGCCGACTTTGATCAGGGCGCCGTCGAGCTCGAATCCCTCAAGACTGTCGCCGCTCACCTCGCACACCGCAACCTCCTCCAGCACAAGGATCGCGGCGTCAAGGCCTACACGGCCTGCTGCCTCGTCGACCTCCTTCGACTCTACGTCCCCGAGGCACCATTTACAGAGGAGCAGCTCAAGGTACGCGCCCAATTCCTCGCCAGCCCTTGTACCGCATATTTTTCGACACCCCCAACCCATACTATAGTGTCCAATGCATACTGACTGCCCGACAGATGATGTTTACCTTGTTCGTCAAGGACATCTTGCCTGCTCTCCACGACCCGTCAAACCCCTACGACAGCCAGCACAAATACGTTCTCACGTCCTTGACAGATGTCAAGAGTATCTTGCTCATTTGCGATATTCACGGAGCCGATGATTTGCTTCTGCGACTCTTCAATTCCGCTTTCGACGGCGTCTCGACCAGCTCCAAAGCCTCGCCCGACGAGCAGGTTGCCAAGGATGTCGAGATTCACCTAACCGACATGCTCATGCACCTCATTGAAGAATCTCCCGGCAGCGTGCCGGCCAGTGTCATTGACGCCATCATCAGCCAGTTTCTCCGCGCCGCCCCCCCTGGCGGAAGCAAGTCCAAAGAGGCCAACGGCAAGCAAGCAACGCTCCTGCATAAGACGGAGCCTCCTGCGTACATCATGGCCAAGAACATCTGCAATGGCTGCGCCGACAAAATGTCGCGTTATGTTAGCCAATACTTTAGCGACGTCATTCTCAATGCCTCCGGGTTCGCCACCAAGAACGGATACGGACATGACGATGACGACGACGACGAGGAAGACGCCAATGCAGGTCCCTCCGAGGCTGACCTGAAGAGTCTGCGCCAAGCCCATGCCTTGATCCGGGAGCTATGGCGAGCCGCACCTACGATTCTCCAAAATGTCGTCCCGCAGCTAGACGCGGAGCTGTCTGCTGACAACGTCCATCTCCGCCACATCGCCACCGAGGCGTTTGGAGACATGATTGCAGGCATCGGTGCTGCCGGGCCCCCTCCGCCCCCTGCCCTCGATCCTGCTGCCTGGCCTCCAGTACGGTTAATGGATGAGCCTGGCACTCCCGCCGAGGGCAACGTTCTCACGGCGCCATTCTCGCCTCAGTCCTTTGCTCAAACGCATCACGCCACGTACCGCAACTTTGTTGGCAGAAAGAACGACAAGTCTGGCACTATCCGTGCAGCCTGGGTCACCGCTGTCGGGTACATTCTCTCGACTTCCGCCGGCGGTATCGGTCTCAGCAGAGAAGATGAGACCGAGCTAGTCCGTGGGCTGATCGACAAGCTGAGTGACAGCGAAGACAAGGTGCGGTTGGCCGCCGTCAAGGCCATCGAGCTGTTCCAATTCAGAGATGTAATTCTCAAGCTCGGGGCTACCGGTGGTGTTGATAAGGAAGGTTCCCTCTTCGCCAGCCTATCTGATCGATGCCGTGACCGAAAGGCCTCCGTTCGCGTGGATGCCATGGTCTTGCTCGGCAAACTGTGGGCTGTTGGCGCCACAGATATCGAAGAGGGACAAGAGGCAGTGACTGCCTGTCTCGGCGGTGTGCCCTCGAGGATTATCAACTCGTTCTATGCCAACGACTTGGACCTCAACGTTTTACTTGATCGCGTCATGTTTGAGTGTTTGGTTCCGCTCAAGTTCCCCTTGGTCAAGGGAAAGTCTGGCAAAGGCGGCTCCAGCAAGAGTGCCATGAGCCAGGCAGAACAGGATAGCATTCGCGCCGAGAGAATCCTACTAATGCTCAAGTCCCTGGACCAACCAGCGAAAAAAGCCTTCTTCGCGATGCAGGCTCGCCAACCGCAGTTCGCAAAGGGCGTGGCCATCCTGATTCAGCAGTGCGAGGCTTATAATGGCGGTGTCATTGACTCCAATGATGAAAAGGTCAAGGCTACCCTGGCCAAGACGATCGATTGGATTGGCCGCTTCTTTCCCGACGCTCTCAAGGTCCGTGCAGATTTGCAAAAGTTTGCCAAACTCAATGAGCGTCGGAGTTACCAGCTTGTCAAGTATGCCATCGAATCTGAAAGCGACTTCAAGACGGTTCGGAGAGCCATCAGCGAGCTCATCACAAAGCTGCAAGCCAGCAATGCCGCTGTTGCGCTCGACACCATCATCCCCCTCGTGTACCGATCAAGCTCTCTCATGTTCAATCGCAGTCATCTAGCAACGATTATGGATTTTTCCAAGAGCGACAAGGGCGGTCTTGCTGCCGTCGCCCACCTTGTTCTAAACGACATTTCCCAGCGCAACCCTGATTTGTTCAAGGCACACGCCGAGGAACTGCGCAAAGAAATCATCGAGCAGGCTCCTTCCGAGAGCAAGACGAATGACCCATCCGTGGTTGACATCTTGAAGGCATACGCATCCTTTGCCAAAAAGTACCCCAATGATGTCAGCCTGGACAGAAGCTTCATTCAAACCCTGACCAACTATGCCATGTATGGTACACCACCCGAGGCAGCCAAGTTTGCTATCAATATCATGCTTGCCAAGAATGACGACAAAAGCAAGGTGACAGCTACCAGTCTTTTGCGCAAGACGATGCAAAATCTCGACTATGCAAAGCCGCACTTTTTGAACAAGCTCGCCACAATCAGCCAGTTGGAGCGGTTGACCCCCAGCGTCACGATGGACGAAGGTGATAAGATCCAAGATCTCACGATAAAGTCGATTCTTCGCCAAGTTCACACTGATGCTAAACCTGGGGCCGACAAGTCATGGGTGGATGATGCCGATATGGATGAGGAGATTCAAGCCAAGCTTTTGGCTCTGCGCATTCTCACCAACCAAGCCATTGCCAACGAGGACGAGGACGACTCTGAAACAAGGGTCAAGACGGTATTCAAATTGCTCAAGACTTTCGTCGTCAGTGAAGGTGAATTCTGCAAAGTCAAGGATACTCCCCAACATCACAAGAAGAGACTGCGGCTTCTCGCTGGTCTTTTGATGCTCAAGTTGTGCACGGTGAAAAAGTACGACGAGCAACTCGACCCCGTCACCTTCAACAAGCTCGCAGAGCTGGTACAAGACAGCGAGGTACAAGTTCGTCGCCGGTTCATGGAGAAGCTGCAAAGCTACCTGACTCACGGCAAGCTGCGGGCTCGCTTCCTCACGATGCTCTTCCTCGTTGCTTTTGAGCCCGCACCCGAAGTCAAGAGTCGAGTTGAGACTTGGCTACGTTCCAGGGCTCTGTACTACTCTGAAAACAAGAAAGAGGTAATGGAGTCCATCTTTGGACGACTAATCCCGCTACTGGCCCATCACCCTGATTACAGCTCTGGAGTGGACGATTTGGCAGACTTTGCCAACTACTTCCTCTTCTACCTGAACGCGGTAGCCACTGAGTCAAACTTGGGCCTCATTAGCAAGTATGCGGAGAGAACGAAGCAGACCCGCGACGCGATAAACCCAGACGCTAGTGAAAACCTCTATGTTCTCAGCGACTTGGCACAAGCGATCATTCGCAAATTCCAAGAGAAGAGAAACTGGAGCTTCCGTGTATATCCTGGCAAGGTTGGGCTAGCTACCGGGCTCTTTGCGCCGCTGCCCTCTAGTGAAGTCGCAGAGGAAATTGCAAAGAAGCAATACATTCCCGAGGCGCTAGATGAGAAGCTGGACGGTCTCCTCCGATCTTTCGAGCGGAAAAAGAAGCGCAAGTCGGTGCACGAGCCTGGTGAACCCTCAGCCAAGCGCTCAAGAACGCAAATCAAGACTGTGATTCGTGAAAAGGCAGCTCCGAAGCAACCCAAGGCCAAGAAAGCGAAGAAAGTCAAGGCGGCACGCCCGAAGAAGCGGCCCAGCTCACCTGCGGCGGAACCAAGCGAGCGTCGCCGCAGCAGCCGCGTCACCAAGACCTCCGACTACAAGGAACGCGATGACAAGGATGACGAGGACGAGATGCTAGACGGCGTCGCCGAGTGGAAGTATGGCGATGACTCCTCGGACGAGGAGAGCGGCGAGGAAGAAGTCGAGTCCGGTGAGGAGGAGTCGGGTGATGCCGACGAAGAGGAGGCGGCCGGCGAGGAGCAGGAAGAAGAAGAACAAGAGGAAGAGGAGTCGCCAGTCACGAAGAATGGACGGCGGCAAGCAGCGAAGCCCACGGCCAAAACAATTGCCCCGGCCGCAACCCGAAGAGGGGGTCGGGCCAAGCGAGCAGCCCGGGGAAACGATATGGACACGGACGATTAAGTGCCGTGGACGGACGACATTGAACGAAGGGAAAGAGTATCAAGGCGTGCTTTCTTGTCTACATTTCTATCGGTTGCTTGGTATTATCCTGGTATTTTTTTGGTCTTGGGCGACCCCAACTTGTCGTGTTGGCCATCATACGTGCTCCGGAGCGCAAAGAGACAACGGGAGACAATCTCTGGATAAAAGATTTTTTTTTTGGCTTGGAACCTGTCTCAGTTGAAAATCCTGTTTCCTTTTCTTCTTTCTTCTTTGCTGCAGCGTCTATCGGGCTTTTGGAGAGGTGTATAATCTTTTTTTTTTTTGGAGAAAAGGGGGAAGGGAGGATTTCTTTTATGGCTGTTTTCTATGTCATTTACGGAGTAAGATCCTTTTTGTCTCTTTTTTTGTCTCGTTTGCCGTTTTCGTTGTTGGATGACAAAAATATGGCTGCAACCCCTCCCCCCCTCTCAACGCTTCGTTTGTTGGTTTTTTGGTTTTCAATCGGCGGTCATTGTTAGGTTATTATTTGTATGCCTGTCAGCGAGTAATATACATACATGACTGATTACAAAGACATTGGCCCAATTGCCAAGGGCTTCGGGAGAAGATGGCAAGTTGCGCCGACATGGTAGAGACGTTACTGGGTGTGTATTTGTATATCTGTGTATTTGTTGTGTATTTGTGCTGTACAGCGATCCCTTTTTTTCCGCTTTTGCATAACCTATAACATTGAAAAAAGAGGCGAAAAAGAGAAGAAAAGAAAAGACTCCAAAAAAAGAATAGGAAAGCGGAGGAGAAATCATGTAGAGGGGACGACGGACTATTCAACATTTTGAAACAAAAAACGCAACACCTGGAAACAAAGAAGGAAAAAAAAAGACAAGAATCCCCCTTCTCCCATCACAATAACACAAAGTAAAAACCCGCCGTCAAAGGACAATAAAAAAAAAGCCAAAACGGCCCGATCCTGTCGCTCTCTCTCTCTCTCTCTGTCGTCGCTGTAAGCCAACCAGCCAGCGTGTATGAATACAGACGCATAAAGAAACGCCAGCTGATTTGGCCGTCTTTAAAAATAATAGAGAGAGAGAGAGAGAGAGAGAAAAGGGAACCGAGATCTCTCCATCGACAGTGGACGTCGGTCCGAATCCCCAAAATGATGTCGAAGAAATGAAGCGGCAAGGACGTGGTTGGGAAGAAAGGAGCAGAAATCTGACAAAACGGGCACCGAAAACAACAACTATCCATGCTCTCTTCCCTTTCAGATTTCCTCCCCTTCTCCTTTGATGCCTCGGCCTATACAAACGTATCTGCCTCTTTCTCTCTATCCTCTCCTCTCCTCTTTTCGTCTCTGGCAGCGTTACAACATCGCTCTCACACCCCCCCCCCCCCCCTTCAGCAAAACCGCTACTCGTCTCACGCCGTTGCAAACTGGCTCGACCCGCCTTCCTCTCATGTAGAATCGCCCGACCCGTCTTCATCCGTAAAAGTAGAACCGCTCGGCCCTACCTTCTTCTATGTAGAAGTGGCCGAACCGCTGCGGCCCTCGGCCTGCATGCGGCTGCGGACCGCTTCACGGTGGCCCGAGTAGCGCAGGTGCGTCTCGAACTTTTGCGCCGTCATGTCCGGGCCGGGCGTGTAGAGCTTCGAGGTGCAGTCGAGGCAGCGGATGCGCGGCAGCCATGCGTACTTGACGCCGTCGGGCAGCGGGTGTGTCTGCACGGGCAGCTCGGTGACGGGGTCGAGGTAGGAGTACTTCATTATGGCCTCGAAGCGGTCGCCGTCGGGATACTTCTTCTCGAGACCCTTGAGAGCCTGGACGAGCCACTCGGGAGGGTTCGGCTGTGAGGGTTGGTTGTTAGCGGGCCAGACGTGCGTGGCGTAGGATTCGGGGGCATTGTTTGCTTACCGGAGTATGTTGTTGGCCTGGTACGGGGGGCGGCGCTGGCAGGCGACCAATCTGACCAGCAGGAAACTTGCCAACCACGTGAGGAATGGGCACCGGTGTGGTGCTGATGCCACGCGATGGTGTCGAGGTTGGGATGGCCTTGGTAGGTACCTTGGGCGTGGTTCCCTGTGTTGGCGTCGGGGGCTGAGACGGTGGCGTCTGGGCGAAGCGATACTCACCGCGGAGCAGCCGGCGGAACTTGTCCTTGTTAACCTTGAGTATGACGATGAGGCGAGGAATGTCTTCAGTCTCCTCGCGGAAACGGCGGGAGGTGCGTCCCTCGTGGTGCGGCGGTTGGAGGCCGACAGCGTCCGGTGTCTCGGAGCGTCCGAGATTGGACATGCGGTGCTGAGCGGCCGACGCGGCGCCGCGCATGCCGCGCGTTCGAGCAGTCCCGGCAATCTGCGACGGCGGCGCCGGTGAGTCGGGCGCCGAGTCTTCGCTCTCCTCAGACTCGGAGATATCGCCGCCCTCCCGCGTCGGCCGCTTGCGGCTCCCAGCAGCGGCGCGCTTGAGCAGGCCCGACTCCTCCAGGTTCCCGGCGGCGCCCGGCAGCACCGACGACACAACGAGGGTGCGGATGGTGCGCTGCCGCTCGCGCAGGTCGGGAAGTTGAGGGCCTCCACGCCGGTTGATCGATCTCTTCTGCCGTCGCTGCTCGCGGGAGAAGATGGTTTCATTGCGGTCCAGGTCGGCGTCACTCATCTCATACATATACGGCGCGTACTCCTTGGCCTGCTGCTGCGGCCGGAAGACGACGGGTACAGGGGTCTGCAGGAATGCAGACACGAGGTCTGAGTCCTCAATCGGGCGGCCGTCAAAGGGATGGCCGACGCTGTAGAGGCTCTTTGTGAATAGTTGCGACTGCTCGCGGATGCAGTGCGCAATGGCTGTGGTGAACTCGCCGGAGAGGGAGAGGTCGCGCGCCATGTTGGCAGCAAACTCTTCGGGCGAGTTGGAGGGGTTATTGAGCTCCCACTCAAACTGGTCAACGAGGGTGTGCTGTCCAATAGTAATGTTGAGCTTGACGAGTATTCTCATTTCGTCATTCTTATATGCGGAGTAGGGCAGCTCGGGATCAAGCGCGTCTTCCTCAGAGAAGACAAAGGGGTAAAAATCGTTGAGCTGTTCGCGCATCTGGCCGACAATCTGGTCATAGACGGGCTGGGTCGCAGGAGGCTTCAGGCCGATATCTTCGACGAGCTGGGCGGCGAAGAGCTCGACGGGGAGTAGGCGGTCGTGGAGGTTCCATGTAAAGGTGTCGCGCAACTTGTATTTGTCCCACTCGACTTCGATGCGGACAGGAACAAGCTCCTCGTGGAGCTTTGCCTGCTTGAGCATGTCCTTGCGCGGATATTTGAGGGGAGGCGTGACCCGGCGGCCAGGTCGAACCTTTTGGCTGGGATAGAGGATGCGGGCAGGAGCGTGGATCTCGGTGAAGCCATTGGCGTAGCCCATGTAGCCTTCGCCATATAACCTGCTGGGGGTGAAGACGGGCTGGTAGTCTGTTCGAATGTGGCGATACTCGTTGATCTTTTGTCGTTGGTAGCTCGTGGATATGCGCGTGTGGTTGAGCTGGTCCGACAGGGCGGCGGCGGCGATGGCGTCGCGAGACGTGTAGCGCTCCACCACGAGTTTGGTGAAGGAGTCCTTTGTGCGGTCAAGGGGGGCGGGAGGCGGCGCGGGGGAGTTTTCGGCAGAGGCCTTGGGGTTGCTGCTGCTGTCGGAGGAGGCATTGGCGGCGGCGGGCGTCGCGGCGGCCGAGGCCGACGACGCGGAGGGTTGGGTGGCCGCCATTTTTCTGTCACGACGCACCGGGCGAGCGCGCGCGCAACACCAGGGTTAAGGCGACAAGGTTGCGACGGCGCGCGGGAGGGGGGCGGCGGGAGACGACGGCGACACGCAGTGACAATATGGCGATTGATAAAGCCGGGTGTTTGGGGGGGCGGGACGGTGAGATGCGGCGTGTGGGCGATGGGCGCGACAATGGCTGGTCGTAAACGGGCGTGGTTTGCGGAAGGCTCCAGGGCGGTTTGCGTCTTTGCCGCGAACAAACGACACAGGAGGCCAGTGGTGTGGCGCAGGTGGCGCTGTGGCTGTGGAGGACAGCCTCGCTTGTACATGTACGCGGGCTTGCCGGGAGTATTGGTGGTCTCTTGGGTACAGGTACGAAGTAGTCGAGTCGAGTCCGGCTGATTGCCGAAGATGTGCCGGGCGGGATAACTGATCACTTTGTACATGCGGCTTATGAAGACAGGCATTGTGGATGGTGGCTATTGGACGTTGACCTACAAGGCCTGTTGAGGTTACTGCTCGAAATTGGACTTCCACAATGGTGTGTTGGGCTGGCCGTTTGCGTGTGTATTATGCATATATATACCTAGATCACCCGCGTCAGAACCCTGTACTGTTTGTGGAACAATGGCGTCTATTCTCAACGCACAAGACATAATGTTACGTGGCCCAGAAATGCGAAAGCGGTACTAAGACCCCTCCCTACAAACGGAACCGAATTTCCTTTTCTACTAAACTATGCGGATGCCGCGTTGAAACGGTGGGTGATGTTCACATCGCGGTACAGGGTAGTCCGAACCGTGACGCGACAACTTCTCACACAACCTCCTGGTACGATTCGATCGAGAAGTCAATAGTACCTGGATTGGTAAATCGGAAAAGGGGGTAATACCGAGAAGAAAAGAGTACAGTAGATTGGCAGCTAAGCTAAACCAATATTAGAAGAAGAACATCAGCTCCACGAAGTTATCTTACTGGCCACAACCCGCCATTTCATAAAATAGTGCACGCTCATCCACATACATACTTATGCAGAAAAACACAAGCCTTTTGCACTTAATTATGCAAGCCGAGTACAAAAGCCTGTGGGCAATAAGCCCCTCCAATAACCCGCATCAGCTGGTGCACCAGAGCGAAGCCCTCTTCCTTGTCCGTCCTTGTCTGCTTCTTAGCAAAAAGGCTCAGTAGGTGACTTATTGTCCTGAAGCGTCCGGCCCCTCTTTCCTGGCGGGAGCAGCCCATTTACACCAAAATTTTGGTGCGAAGCCTCGCCCTCGTGTGTCTCCATTTTACTTGCAGTACCAGTCATTGTTTTTTCACCAAGCTTGAGCTTCCTGCTTCCTTCCTTTCCCACTGCTACACCAAAATACACACAAGAATCTCCCACCCAGCAAATTGCCCATCATGTCCGAAGAGAAGGAGATCGGTACGTTAATGCATTTACACATACCCCTGCCATCCCCAGCCTAAACCAGCTGGCCAGCCGCTGAAAACACCTGCCTGTGCTGCCCCTCTCTCGCCCATCCGCACTGGTGGTGGCCTGAGATTACCCCGCCATAGTGTATCGCTGCCGGATGGAAGCTTGTCCAACTGCTGCCCAAGACGGTGCCAAAAGCCTTCACACGACCTGCCATAGTCACACCCTGCACCATACGCAAGCTAACTCGGACTTCAGATTACACCCTCAACAACCCCGATACTCTGACCAAGTACAAGACGGCCGGTCAGATCTCCGAGAAGGTTCTCGCCGAGGTGACCAAGCTCTGCGTCCCCGGCGCAAAGATTGTCGAGATCTGCCAGAAGGGTGACAAGCTCATCGAGGAGGAGATTGCCAAGGTCTACCGAGGAAAGAAAATCACCAAGGGTACGGGCGTGACTGACGACTGCGCAAGCCCCATACTCGGCCATGTCGCTGACAATACTTGAATACAGGCTTCTCCAACCCTACAACCATCTCTCCCACTTCCCATGTCACCCCCTACACTCCCCTTACCTCGGACGAAACTGAGGCTGCCACCGAGATCAAGGCCGATGAACCCATCAAGATCCAGCTCGGTGCTCAGATCGATGGCTTCGGCACCATTGTCTGCGACACCGTGATCGCTGGCAAAGGTGGTGAGACCATCACCGGCCGTCCCGCCGACCTGCTCCTTGCCAACTACTACGCCAACGAGCTTCTTCTGCGCCTGATGATGCCCCCCGGCCTTCTGGCCCAGGGTACCGACGAGGAAAAGGCCAAGGCTGCTTCCAAGAAGGCGCCTACCCAGAGCCAGATCACGGCTCTGCTGGAGAAAGTTTGCGAAACTTACGAGTGCCACCTCGTCGAGAGCACCACCTCGTGGCTTTTTGACCGCAACGAGATTGAGGGCACTAAGAAGATTGTCCTGGCCCCCACAGAGGGTGCCAAGGGTGATGGCGTCCCCGTGGTTGGTGAGGTTTGGGGTGTTGAGATGGGCGTCAGCCTGGGCTCGGGAAAGTGCAAGACTCTGGATGGACGTGCCACGCTCCACCGCCGCACTACCAACACGTTCGGTCTGAAGCGCCCTACTTCGCGCAAGATCCTCTCCGAGGTGCAGAAGAAGTTTGGCACCTTCCCCTTCAGCTTGAGACAGCTCGAAGACGAGCGCGACGCCAAGTCTGGTGTCGTCGAGTGCGTTCGCGGCAACGTGTTCCGCCAGTACGAGATTGTCGGTGACAAGGATGGCTCTCCAGTCGCCAGACTGCTCACCACGGTCGGTAAGTAGTCACCGCACAAGTAGCCTTGTGATGCGGAGAGAAAGAAAAGCAGAGCTAACACGACTATGCAGCCATCACCAAGAACGGTCTTACCAAGCTTGGTGGCCCTCCTGCGCTGGACCTCAGCAAGGTGCAGTCTGACAAGAAGATCACGGACACAGAGATTCTCCAGATTCTTGAGCAGCCGCTGGCACGCAACACGGGCAAGAAGAAGAGCAAGGCCAAGAAGAAGAAGACTACCAAGAAGGCTGAGTCGGATGATGAGGACTCTGACAGCGAGTAAGGCTGAAGGCCATGTCAAATACTTGCATAATCTCATCCAGCTGCTGAGAGATATCTTGAATGTGGGGTATATACGTATGTTGGGTGACAGAATAGTTCTCCAGAGCAGATGTATGCGTTACTTGCCAGCAGCCGCTGTGTGCGGAGCGGCCCAGATGTGGACGTTATTGCTGCGTGTGTGAGGTTACGCATAGCATGGAACTAAGTGACTGGGGAGAGCTGGAAGTCTGCGCCTGCTGGTCTTGACAAGACTGGACAGGGGCATCTCGGCTTTTTTTTTTTGCGTATAGCTAGGAAGATGAAAATACATTCAAGTCGGATGGGCCAAGGCAACAGACAACAAGCAGCGAGTGATGGTAGGAATCGGGCATCGTGCATCTGATGGGTGAGGGGGTGGTGGTGAAGCGTGCTTGTTTATGATGTGCTTATTATTACCCCTGAGGACTGTGACGTGTGATAAGAGTCGGTCAAGTGCCGCGTGTTGAGTGAGACGGTGAGACGGGCGTAAGTGGCAAATGTGCTGCGCGATATTCCGGGCAGCCGGCCATTCCTCGTGTCGGGACGGTCGGAGACAAGAAGCAGATGGCAGGCAACAGAGCGGAGGGATGGCGGGCCGGAAGCGGCTTCGCAGCCAAGATGGACAGACGATACTTCTGCCTCTGGCTGGCGAGTTTGCGACGGAGTTGCAGAGCGGTCGGTGGTTTGTCGGGAGGTTGTGGTAGGACAAAGGCCAGGTCAACTGAGTCTAACTATGTGGTGGTTGCGTAGGACGGAGAGGATCATGCGCATGCAAGAGGATGGAGGTTTGAGGAAAAGCAGCGCGCAAGCAAAGACACGAAGCGGCAAGGGCATTAGCTACTACCTATTGATCAGGGCAAGGTGACGGCAAGGTGATGGCAAGGTGAGGATGGCATTGGGAGAGACAGACAGAGCGTTATCGACGGGTCCTCTCACCCCCTTGCACCAGGACGAGGTGGATGTTTGCATTATCGTGGCTTTTCACTGCAGATATTGGGACAGTCACCGTGTTGCGTGTAGGACGGAGAGTGGTGAATTGTGCATTGATCAAGACGAACAGCGAAGGAAGTTTATTTGTCTCACGAGGAGGAGGAGGGGGGGGGGGCCGGATATAATTCCATGGATGAAGATGCCAAGTGAGGCGATGCGGGCCTGGGGGCTGGGAATATGGATGCCGCAGCCCACTGTTCAGGCGGAACCAGTGCTGTAAATTGGAAAACCGGGCACTGCTGGACTGCTGGAGGAGGCCTTGGGCTACGAATTTGGGCTGGGCTGGGGTTCTGGAATTGTGAGTCGGCGTCTGAAGTCTGTCAGGTGGTCTGGACTGGTGGGCGTCGCTCGCTTGCTTGCTCGGGGGCTTGTCCAGCGGCGCTGCTGGCGTAAGACAGGGCAGATTTGCAGATTTATTACCTCGACTCAACCGAGCCAGTGCGTGCGACAGGCCAGCCAGGGGACCAGCCAGGGGACCAGCCAGGCAACCAGCCACTGAACCGACCACTAACTTGCTGGGCCCGGTCGCCACCCCTTCCGACTCAGCCAAATCATCTGTCTTCTTTCTTCCCGCCCATCAAAAGGGTTCCCTTGCAAAACGCAAAACCGCGTCAAAACATCTCGCAGAGCGCGACCTGATCCCGTGCATTCATGCCGTAAACTCACACACTGGTATGCCACGTTGCCATTTCTTTGAATACCTTGACTAACCGTTTTGTCCAGTCCATCATCTTCTCTCACCCGATATAAGGTGAAAGAGAGAGAGAGAGAGAGTGTTTGTTCGCGCTTTTGCTGGCCCAGAACACGGCGCAAACAGGAGCCGGTCGCGACCAGCGCGCGTCCGTTGTTGAGGGTACGGAAATTGCCTGAGTGGAATTTTGGAGTGGAGTGAGTTGGGCAGCCGTGAGCACGACAGAAAAAAAAAAAATGTCGTCGAGCACGAGAACCACGCGGTCGCGCTTCTCCAGCCCGGCGCATCAGGGAGCCGCCGTCCGGTCGTCGCTGGAGACGGCCTCGCGGCCAGCGCCCGCCTTTGACGGCTCGCGGTCCTTTATGCAGCGATGGCTGGAGCCGTCGGTGCAGTCCAAGGCCAGCTACGAGGAGGCCGGGCTGATGCGCGTCGGCGTGCTGGAGGGCATGGCGCCACTCGGGGTCCCGCCGAAGCCCAAGAAGCCAGAGAACGGCAGCGGCAGCGGCAACGGCGGCGGCGGCGGCAGCAGCAGCAGCCACGGCGTGCGCAGGGTGATTCTCAGGACCGGAAACCTGAACAGGGACAAGAACGGCGTAGGCGGCGGCGCGGAGAGCCCGGCGGCGGCTGCCCTGTCTTCTTCCTCGTCGGTGGCGGGCAATGCGGTGGCGGGCAGAAAACGCGCGGCTTCGCCGGAAGTGCGCCCGACGGCCGCGTCGTCGCGTCGGGCGCTGCCTGCCAAGGGGCTGGCCAAGAAAAACGCACAAGACGACGAAGAGTACAATCCCGGCGGAAGTCGGCGCAAGAAGTCGGCGAGACGGTCGCAGGCAGCGGCCGTGGCCGCCCTGCCCGAGCCTCAGGAGACGCAGGGCGCCGACGAGGACCAGGCGGCCCCAGCACTCTCACCAGGTAAGCAAGAACCCATGAAACCCGCCCCCCCCTTCAATCTTGAGAGTGTATGTCTCACGAGTGGGAGCGAATGAAGAAAAAAAGAAAAAAAAAACTTTGGCATTCACGGCACTCTTTTCGCCCTCTCGGGACCAGATTTATTAACGCGGTAAATGAAAGCAGATCTTAAACACTATCCTACGGCATGGGCTCTCAGGACGCTCTATGATGAAAAGTCGCAAGATCCCGAGTTTGACTCGATGGTGACGGACGTTCTGCAGCAAACGGCAGACGATGACACGCTTGATGAGTTTTCCAAGCACGTCGGGGGGAAGAAGGGGCGCGTGAACCGGAGAGACGGCGGCGACGGCGTCGGCGACGGCGAGGACCGCGGCGACTGCTACTACTTTGCGCCGGCCTCGACGGCGACCGCCCGTCGGCAGCTTCAGGCGCAAAAGGCGGCGAGGAAGCCGACGGATGCGCAGTACGGCGAGCTGGTTGGGGATAGCGAGGACGAGGAGGAGCTGGAGGAGCCGGAGGAGCTGCAGTCGCCGGCTGCCTCGGGATGGGCAGCCGGCGGCGAGGGCCAAGGCGAGATGGCTACGACCATGACGGGGGATGGCGAGGGAAGGGCTACGAAAAAGGCCAAGACATGGCACCTGTACTCGTCGACGCAGGCGCAGCCGATGGGCAACGTTGACGGAACGACGGAGGAGAACGATGGGGCGGCCACCACGGCAACGGAGGGGGGTTCAGGGGATCCTACGCCATCGCGCAAACGGCGACGACGACGAAACTCGGGATCCAGCGAATCGTCGCTGTCGTCGGCAATGACGGTGCCGTCGCCCGAGATGCGCAGCAAAATGGCAGCAGCAGCCAGTATTGGAGTGGCTGGTGGTGATGATGGGCTGGAGGGTGGTGGTGGTGGTGGTGGTGCTGGCGCTGGTGGCAGTGGCAACAGCAGTGGCAACAGCAGTGGCAACAGCAGTGGCAGTGGCAGCAATGATAGGGGGGCCCCTTCTGGAACGGAAACTGGAACCACAACTGGAGCCAGCAATGGCACCAACCAGAAGACCACACTCACCACCACAAGCACCAGCACAAGCACAACCACCACCACAACCAAACCCCCCCCCCAATCAAGCCAAAAGCACAGCAAAACCAACCACGCTCAGACCAAGCTCATCATCACCACCAACGCATCCTCATCTTCATCCATAAACCGCCACAGCCAAGGCTCCTCACGGCCAGTCATCGCTCCCCCGGCAAGGACTCCTGCCGACTTTACTCTTCGACCTCCCCCCCAGTCCAACCCCATCACCATTACCTCATCACAGCCAAGCTCGCCTCCCACGTCACCTACCGCACCCGTCTACTCGTCCAGGACGCGCAAGGCGGGCATGGCCGGTCGGCTGGCTGCCCTGTCCGATCCGCCGTCCCGGTCTCACTCGCCGCAGCCTAAGAAGAGGGCCACCAGGTTGAGGGCAGCAGCGGCAGCAGCAGCAGCGGCGGCGGCGGCAGCATCACCCGCAGAGTCTGATGCAGCGGCCATGCAGCACGATACCGCCGCCGGCCTCGAGCGCGACGGGGCGGACGAGGAGGATCGGGCCGCGAGCGACGCCGTCTGGGAACGGCTCCGCGAGGCGCGAAACGTCACAAACAGCTACAAGGTCGTCGAGAGCGCCGTCCGCGGGACTCAACAACAACAACAACAACAGCCGTCGTCGTCGTCGCGTGCCGCCACGCCCGTTGGTAGGACCAGGAAGTCTTCTCGTCGCTCCCTCGCAGCGAGCAGCATCAACCTGCCGCCGCCAACCACCCGCACCACGCGATCCGCGACTAAGCGTCCAAGCGACCAGCTCGATGAGGCGGTGTCGCCCATTCCCCTCTCCCTCCCCTGGACGGCCGGCGACGACAGCTCCACGGTGGGAGGCGGATCGCGGGCGGTGACACCAACCGGCCAGCGTCAGTCCAAGCGACCCAAGGGGCTGCGCATCAAGTCCTCGTAAGTTTTTTTTTTTTTTTTTTTTTTTTGGTGTTGTGTGTTGGCCCAAGATTTATTGTCATTTCGTCGACTTGACGCCAAGGAAATTTTCACATTGGGCCCCGCATGCCCGTTGGCTATACGCTCATTTGAACTCGCCATGAAAACTATTTGCTCTCTCGCCGAACCTATCGCTAACCATTTGCCTAAACAGACCTGTGAAGAAGAGCGGCGGGCCCGCGGGAGGACTTCCGAGATTGGCGAGTGAAGGCCAGTCTTCATTCCGAGCTGGTACACCCAAAGACCCGGTACGTATTATGCACAGCGTGGCACCCTTTTTTTTTTTTTTTTTTTTTTTTTGCACCCTTCCCCCTTTTTCTTTTGCCAGAGAAACAAACCGCGTAGACAGACAGACTTGCAGACGGCAAGCAGAAACGAAAAAGGTTGAAGAAGGGAGCGGGCCAATCCTTCCGTTTAAGATGACGTGTGGCTAGATATCGCGCACTGATGAAGGAGCGGGTTGTGCAGACCAGGATGATATTGATGGATGGATGGATGGATGATCTCGCACCCTCCTTGCTTGCTTTGCTACCGAGTTAGTGGCTTGCTTCAACGCGTCACTACTCCAACTGCCGTCATCGCTGATCACGGGAGAGTCCATCTTTGCGCGTCCCAGACAAAACACGCAGCGGCTGCTATGGCAATTTGCCCAAGTCCAAATAATTCCCATATGGATACTAATGTCTATTCCCCCCTCTAGGCAACGGACAATGACGAGTTCTGCTCAGCCTGTGGCAACGCCGGCGACGTCCTCTGCTGCGACGGCTGTCCCAGGTCCTTCCACTTTGAGTGTGTCAACCTTGCGCAGGACGAGGACTTGCCGGATGACTGGTACTGCAACGAGTGCATCGTGCGTCGCTTCCCTTCGCGCGTTCCCATTCACAAGGGCGCCTTTGCCTCGGCCCTCAACAACCTGGAGAAGAGCATACCCCGCGCCTTTAGCCTGCCCAAGCGCATCCAGAATCGCTTCGAGGGTGTCAAGGCTGGTCCTGATGGCGACTACGAAGAGATTGCCGGCAAACCCGCCAAGTAAGTCTGACTTGCCCTGTCCCGTCCCGTCCTGCGTGCCCAAGCCAGCAGGGGTTTCACCTTGGGCTGCCACCCAACCTGCATCAAACCTCCGACTAACGAACGCCAACCACCACCCAACAGGAAGCGGACGGGCTACGATGAGACGCCCGATCTGTTCAAGCAGCGGGACGACAACCAGCCCGTACTCTGCCATGCCTGCCAGAGAGCATCTGACGACACCAGGGCCATCATCCCCTGCAGCCTGTGCCCCTACTATTGGCACCTCGACTGTCTCGACCCGCCCTTGGCCGTGCCTCCCGTGCTCAAGACGTGGCGGTGTCCGGCTCACATTGACGACATTCTCGCCAATGCACCGCGCCTCGCCCCAGCCCACAAGTTCCGCAAGGTCAAGAATGCCCAGCCCATCACCCCCATCTTTAGCAGGGGCAATAGAAACAACGGCCACATTGAGATTGACTGGAGCGACGAGCCGGAGCCGCTCGGGGACGCCGGCTGGCCCGACCCTCTGTCCTTTGGCCGCCCGTACAAGGTGTCCTCCAAGGGCATCATCCTTGACTTTATCGAGCAGTACGTGTCTAACCCCCGCCCCCAGGAAAACCCACCAAAACCCAACACACTACCGCACACGGCAGGTCGCATCCCGCATCGCATGCTAACTCAGTACCTGCAGGCTTCGAAAACAAGGCGCAGGCTACGGCGAGCGCCGGGATGAGCAGAAATGGGTGCCCTATCCATCGCCCGCGCCACAGGAGGGCGGAGACTCCGGCCCGCTTCTTGGCTCGGCCATGGGACGTCACGTCGACGAGATGCAGGCGTCGCTCAACCTTATTGGTCTCCGGCAGGAGCGGCCAGCCTCGGACGGAGTCGATCAGCTGACGTCGGCGCTGCTCTCGGCCGCCGACGACAACGTCATCAAGCTCATGGCACGCGGAAGCGCCGACAACATGGCCCTGGCCCTCGGCGGCAGTGGCGGCGACACTGGTAAGCCGCTGACAGACGGCGATCGCCTCTGCCTTCGCACCATGCTCGCGCAGATGGATGCCCTGAGCAGCCGCATCCGAGAGGCTCTCGGTGACGACACCGACGTCAAGCCACAGCAGCAGCAGCCGCCCCGCGTGTCCAGCATGCCCACGCCCGATGCCACTGCCGCCACTCCGCCGCCGCCCCGTCATTGTCTAGATGACCGTGACCCTCCGAGCAGTAGCCCGATTGCGCCCAAGAAGGAAGAGGACGCCGTCGCGAACATGGCCGCCCTTTCGGAGCCGACGCCGCCGCTGACGATTGAGAATGCCGACGGTATTATGGATCTCGACTAGACGACTCATCTCACCAGCGTTTTTCATAACCTCCTTCTCAGGCCTCGTCAAGCCTTTTTCTTTGCGAGACGACAACTCGCTGACTTGTGTGTTTTTCTTCTTCCAAATCTGTTTGTATTACCGAGCGACACACATTTTCGAATCATCCTTTTCCCCTGTATTCTTCTCCATGGGCCAGCGTCTCCTCTAAAAGGGAAGAGGGCATGTTTTTTATTCCCTGCTCTGTGCGTGTGGTCGCGCAGCATGGTGTTTTTCTTTTTGTACATTGCAATTGCTCCTTGCCCCCGCCCTTCTCTCTCGCTTTGTCTGTTTTTTTTATATCCTGGTTACCATTTGATTTTTTTTCCGCTTAATATTTCTTGGTCACATGGAGCGGAGGAAGAAGAGGGAGAGGGGAAGGAAACGGGTTGGGGAGTGGGAGGAGGAAATCATCACATCTTTCCCTAGGCACAAACAAAAATCAAGCGGCGTTGTATTTTTTTTTTCATTACTTGTTTGTTAGAAGAAGGCAAAGAATCACAAGATTCAACTTTACAACTCTAAAATTTTAAACCCTGATGCACACCTACTCTACTCTGTCTGGGGATGAAGAATGTGACTCGTTTCCTCTGCTGCGTCCAAGCGTGCAGAGTAGCGAAACTAGGGCGACGGCACTTGACAGCCCTATAGATCTTATCCTAGGGATCAACTCAAGCCTTTCGCCACGTAAATGAAACCTCTTGCTTTGCTGCCAACTACATTGTAATATACAACGACTGCTCTTCTCCCCCCGGCCCTACCCTTCCTTTGCTTTCCTCGTCTATACCTAGCAAGAGCACGACAGACACACCCCCTTGGTTTTCTCGTCAAAAAAAAATCTTGGCGCACCAAGTTCGTCATCCTACACAAGGGTTTCCTTTCTCTTTCCGAGAGAGAAAAACAAAGTCCTGAAAGCAAAAAAGTCGAATAAAAAAAACGTGTGTGTGTGTGTGTGTGTGTGTGTGTGTGTGTTGCTTTTGAATTTTCCCATTTCTTTGTCAAACAATACCAATATAAGAGAGAGAAAAAAGGAATAGGAAAAAGCAATCCATACAAAAAAAAAAAAAAAAAAAACAACACGTGGAAGAATAACAATGTGAGAAGATAGAGGATAAAACTCGAGTAATTCCTCGACAGGTTCCCCCCTCCCAAACTTCTACCTAGCATGTGGTAAAGACAAGGGTGAAGCAAGTATGCCACAACACAGGCGGACGGATACCAAGTTATCAGCCCGAGAATCAAGAAAACAGAACCGTCCCCTTTACTATAGCCTGTACCTTTCTCAAAATGCTGCCGCGTCTTTCTTTCTTCGCTCTCTTTATCTGCTCAAGTTGTGCGATGCAAATGAATGGCCCGCAGTCTAGGGGCTCTGCTGAATGTGGAATCGAAAAGAGGATTCGAGGGTGCGGGTCGCTGGTAGGCGTTCAATCGTGTAGATGTAAAATCGATCAAGGCAGAAAGAGAAAAACCAGGTAAAGGCAAAAGTGTCAAATCAGGAAACCAGGAGAGCACCATTGTGACGCTCCAGACCTACAAACAGCTGACATGGTGCCGAGAGCCTGCCCGGTGCACATCACGGAGCCGTGCCTGCTTGACAAAAAAGCTAGCCATTGCCGAGAGGACAAGAAGACAAGAAAGCAAAGCTCATATATACAAACTCCCAAAACTCCGTCATGGCCGGCGGGGCGCGGCTATGGCATGCGTTGATCATCATTGGCAAAAGACAGGTTGAGTGAGGTGTGCGAACCCTCCACCAGACGATTCGTATCCGGTAGCTCTCGTCTACTAACGCTGCAACTTGTTAGCACTGCATTTCCTTTGATCCTGTCATCAAGACTTACCCTTCCACGTCTACCATTCGGCTGGTCCTGCTGTACGTAGCCCATACCCTGGGCACCGCCAGGCATGCCACCATATCCATAGCCACCCACGGGCATGCCAAACCCTGGAGGAGCATACTGGCCCTGACCGCCCTGCAGCTGCATGGGGTTGGGCTGGACCATGTTTTGCTGGCGGAACTGGTCAGTGCCAGGCTGACCCATGGCAAACCCGCCATACGGTGCCTGCATTGGTCCATAGTTGTAGGCTGCCTGAGGACTTCCTCGTGCCATCATGCCCTGTTGGTATTGCATGGGAGGCATGCCAATACCCGGGGCCATGGGTCCGCTGGGGGGGCTGTACATCATGTTCTGGTTGTACTGCTGGAAAGCCATCATGTTGGGGTCTCCGCCATCGGCCCTGTGACCATTGTAGCCGTTGTCGAACCCGGGGTTCTGGGCAGCAGCGTTGCTGTTGTAGTATGGTTTTCCAGCGTGCTGCTGCTGCTGCTGCTGCTGCTGCTGTGACTGTGACTGCTGGTTACCGCCGCCATTAGCGTGTCTAGACGTCGGTCGGCGCTGTTCAGCAGGAGCAGAGGTTTCGCGACTGGGAGTGCCGCTAGTGCGGGTTGAGAGACCGACTTCGTCCATCAGCCTCTTGTAGCCTTGGGTTGGCTGAGCACCAATGTTAAGCAGGACATTCTTGACTGCCTCAACCACCCGCGAGCGAATAGTCTCATCGAAGAACGGCGTAGTCAGTACCTTGAAGATCAGCGTAGCTCCACAAGCCTGGTCATTCAGAATGGCCTCGAGAACAGGGTTGTTGAAAAACAGAGCATGCAGGATGGTGTCGCGGGCATCTGGCTCGGCCTTTTGATTGATGACTTTGAGCACGGTCAGGTATGCGACCTTGTGAGTGCACAGGTGGACAAGGTGAGGGACAAGACGAGGTGCCAGCACGGTGCGGCGCAGAGGGAAAGTGCACGTGTCGAGGAACCAGGTCAGGAGAAGGGCACCGTTGGCATTGGTGGCCAGCTGCACACTATGCAGAGCAATGGCGGCGGCAAGCATCCGCTGCTGCTCCTTGGTAGAATGATGGCTCTCTAAGCAAGCGCGCATAGCACGCGCACCGTAGCGTCCCTGGGAAATCTCCCACATGCGGCTAAGCATCGTCTCGAAGATGAAGTCGTTGAACGGGGCGCCGTACTTGAGACAGCCCTGAAGAACGTAATTGCCGTACTGGTCGAGGAAGAGCTGCACGGTGTACGGGCGAAGGTATTCGACAATAGTGTTCATCTGATCTGACGTCTTACAGACATCAATAATCTTCTGGGCTGCCCAGGTGCCATTCTTGTGAACGCCAATTTCCGCCATGTGAGGGGCAATCTCAGCGAGCATGGCATCACGCAGCTCGTCTGAACAGTTATCAAACAGCTTTTGAACAACAGTGTTGCCAAGGTAGTCGGAGGAGAGCTCGGAAATCTCGGGGAGCATCTCAACGGCAATATTCTCAATCTCGGCCGGGGAGAGGAGCTGGTTGTCGACTCGCTTGCGAATGTCGCGCAGCTTGGGGGCATCGTGCACGCGAGTATGCGTAGGCTCACGGATAGGAGGAATCTCATCGGCAAACGCGGTGAACTGAATGGCCGACTGGATGCTGCGGGAGATTTGAGCCGTGTCTGTATCCGAAGCACCGAATTGGGCGATTATCTCGAGCATGTCCATGGTCATGTCAGGCAAAGGAGGAACGGTGGGAGTGGCGCTGGAAGCGGGAGCGTCACCAATCGTGCCAGTCGGTGCAACCTCACCCTTGGCAAATGGATCGGGGCTGGGCGAGGGGAAGGCGTCATCATGTCCGGGGGTGTTGGACGCGGAGGGAGGTTTGGCGAAGTTGATGCGAATTGGGCCTGCGCCAGGGAAGATCTCCTTTCCATTCATACTGGCCTTGGCCGAGATAGCGCTGTCGATGCGTTCGAAATTGACAAATCCGCAGTTCTTGTGTGTGAGGACACGAGCCGAAAGGATCGGGCCATGGGATTTGAACATTTCGTTGAGGGTAGAGGTAGTCGTCGAGGTAGGCACACCTCCGAGCCAGAGGGCACTAGTAGGGCCGTCAAGGCCCTGTTCCTCAGGGCCAAGCATTCCGGTATTGCGACTGCTCGATTGGCCGAGGTTGAGGCCCGCAACGGCCTGAGGAAGCTCGTCGTAGGCAGGGTCCTCGTGTAGGCGTCGTTCGGTGGCATTGAGGTTGCTAGTTGGGGCAGCACCACCGTTCATGTTGAGCTGTGCGGCGCGGTTGCGGGTTGTAATGTCAAGAACACTGGCAGTCTGGGCTCTTGGTCGATTGGCGGTACTTATCGCGAAGGCTTGGACGGCCTTGTTGTGGTCGCGGATCATGGCGTTGGTAGCGTCCAGCTGATCTTGGAGAACGGCAACGTAGCGCTGGTCAATGGCGACACCATCGATGACGTACTCCTCTACACGGTGATCATACTTCTCCTTGTTGTTGACTGAGTAGGAGCGGAATCGGCTGTTCTGTCTATTGCTGGCGTCATAGTAGGGTGTAGCAATCTGAGGCTGGGGAGTCTCGGCGAGGCCGAGATAGTCAAGGGTTCGCATGTGGGCATCAGACGACTCCCCGCCATCTCTAGAGAAATGCGATTGGGAGGGAGAGCTTGGGCCATTGGAGCCGACGCTGGCAATGCTGGCGAGGGTGGAGGCACGTTCGCGGCTACCCATTGCGGGATTCCAGCTGCTGAAGATGGAGGGTCCAAAAGGCGAAGGTGCGGTACCAGGAGCGGCAGAGAAGTTTCCGCGCTGAGGAAGCGAGCCGGCACGAAGGCGAGAGAGCAGGGTAGAGGCACCGGAGGCGTTTTCAGGATGCTCGAGGGTAGGAGAGGGCGATTTGTGGAAGGGACTCTGCGAAGGAGTAGCACGAGCAGACTTGGCAGGGAGCAGATTTGCGACGCCGAGGAGGCCAGGAGCGCCGAGGGTGCCGGGGGTGGTGAGTCTGGAGGGCAGAGTGCCGGCACGACCTCGTCTTGTCTGAGGCATGCTGTCGACTGTAGGGAGTTGGCCAAAATCGGGGAAACCGTCGGTGGGAGATTCTGGAATATTTTCTCGGAGAGGGGTAGAGTTGCCGCTAGTAGGAGGACCACCCCAAGGATAGAGGGGAGGCATACTAGAGATGCCTTCTTGTGCCTGAATTTCGCGAGCTCTGTACCGATAGGAGAAAGGTTAGCGAATGTGTGGTTAGGAGGAAAGCTAAGGAGACGGCGAGGCGGTAGTAGGGCGGAGGCGCGCGGTCAGGGTTTTGATAGTGCGGAGGGAATAGGGGAGCAATAGCAAACCAAGAATGATTAGATGGGGGCAGGATGGAAGAGTTGTAGGAGCTATTTTGAGCGACAAGTGGCGTGATGCGGCCGAGGAGGACACGACGTACCGTTTGGAAAATAGCCTGCTGGAGCCGGGCAGGTCGTGGGACGGTGAGCCAGCGCCGGAGCGCGTGTTGGCAGCCATGATTGCGGTAGAGGTCAAGCCAGAGGTAAGGCCAAAGTGGGAGCGGGCGGAGTAGGCTGAGGAGGAATCGACGGGAGAGTTATTGTTGGAGGATGGCGAGCCGGAGCGGCCCTGGGTGGGTCCGGGATGCGACAAGAAGCCCAGGCCCAGGTGGTCGGGTCTGGCGGCTGACATTATTGAATTACTACTTATTCCAATCGATGTTGTTCATTCGACGACGAGGGTTGGCGAGGTACCGCCACGGATTGTCGCAGAAAGCGTCGGAAACGGCGGGAGAAGACGGCTGGTTGACCAGGTTTATCGGTGGCGCCCAAGCGAGTCGAAGGATTCCACGGGCCAGACACGAAGCAGTCAAGGGCGTGAGGCGGACTGTCGATGGTGACGCAAATGACCTGCAGACAAGGACTCGTGTTCTCTTTAGCGGGTGTCTTGATTGATTGCTAGATCGCCGGGGTGCACCGAGGGGCGTGCGGTTCTGGACGAGTGAGGGCCGTTAGGGGGGAGGAAGTAGGCGACGAAGAATAAAAAGAAGAATAGAATAAACAAGTATAAAGTTTAAAAAGAGGGATGAATGCAGCAGCAAAGTAAATTACATGAAAAGTGATGCTGCGAGAAGAAGGACTTTTTGGCGCCAGGATGGCGGGATGCTGTTGGGGAGAGGAGGGGGGGGGGTAAAAGAGGGAAGAGGAGGAGGAGGAAGGGAAGAAAGGAAGAGAGGAGGTTACTGAGTCCTGGCGAAGTTGTGGTGATGGGGAAGAAGGAGGAGAAGTGGCACCTCGTACGAAGGCTGGTTGGTACCTGGGATTATACGCGGTGTCAAGTAGTTAAGCAAAGTACCTTATTGGAGGAGCTGCCGTCATGCCAGGTGGTTAGAGCCTTGAGCCTCCGTGGCTGCTATAAAAATCGATACAGGGGTTTACAGGGGAGGGGGGGGCGGCGAGGACCACTAAAAGAGGCAGCGGCGTCCACTAAAAAGGCGACGACTCAGTTGTCTGGCCGAAACTCTGGACTTGACGCTGCGGGCCGGACAAACAAAGCTAACTTTCAAACACGCGGCCTCAACGACAAGGAACAGAACGATATCACAAAAGTACAAGCAAATGTGCATTGTCGGTGGCTAGGTAGGCAGGTAACTAGGGAAATTGGGCAATAACGGCTCTGGGAGTGCAAACGCATACCTGGTACCAACTACTTACCGCTAGGTAGCTGGGTAGGGCACGAGGTATTTAGACCCGAGGTCGGGTTGACGTCTGCCAGCGCACACACACACACACGCACACACACACGTGCACGTACCTGGACACATACAGCCTCTTCTCAAATTCAGGGGACCTGCAGGCACAAGATGGGACGATGACTGGGTACTAAGTTGCTGGCAGAGCTGTCTTTCCCGCTTCGCCTTGTCTTGTCCCGCCACCAGGCGAGGAAAAAAAACGAAAATAAGAATGACAAAAGCTTAAAAAGAGTAGGCCGTCAGGTAGAAACGAATCATGCTTCCATCGTCACAGGGGGGAGGAGGTTGCGCTGCATAATTCTTGCAGGGTGTTGTTCAGGTACATACCTACATGACTACATACATATACATACATACATACATACATGCACATACGTGCGCATGGGGCTACAAATGCGCGTTGTTCTTATCCACGGCCTTCTTTTCTTTTTCATATATTTTTTTTTCGTGCCCCAGGCGGGGCTACTTCCTTTTCGGTCCCCTCGTTCCGCCCCTTTCACTCCCCGTGTCACTTGCTTGGCTGGAGGGGAGGGGGGGGGGACGACTTCATCGCACACTGTCCATCTACACTTGAATTTTAGGAGTACACAGAAAGGAACGAATCAAGTCAGCTCAGGCTACCCAGATCAATCGAAGTGACCGAGTATCTCGGTGTCTCCCTCTTTACATAGCAGCAGATAAATCAACTGCCTTCCTGGCCATCATCCGGCATCGTCTCAGAGGCATGTAGCACCTTTCAGCTGGAGAGCGAGCCAAGCCCAAAAATTGGCAGCGAGGCTGTTACCCGCCCCCTTTGTGCGGGGGTGGGCTGTTTGTAAGTGCCTAATAAAATACCCTAAGTTAGTAGTAGTTACCAGGTATATGCCGAAATATCACACCGCACCGTGAGAATGCAGCCACACGCATGCATCTCTCTACAACTATCTCAATGTCCTTCACTGCATTCACTGCTGGGTCGCGAAAGCTATCCGCAAACGCGAGGGCTGCTTGCACATTTGCCCATCATATGCAGTGGTTTACCCAGTACCACCACACTCATACCCATAGTCAGCGTGACACGGCTTGTGCGTGCGCCCTTGGTGCTTCCCTCGAAGTCAAGCTATTCGGATATACTGCCAGCACAAGACATGACACGAGCTGAGCCAAACCGCTGCCTCCCGTATTGACTTGTTTCCTCTTCCCGGCGGTGGTCTCATCCGCCTACACCGAACTCCCTACCCCCCTCCCCTCCCCTCATCACACAACCCGGCCTCGACAGCGGGCAGCCCTCCGTGATAACCCGACCCTTGCCTCGATTAGGTACATAACTAGCATCTAGCCACACAACCCATTCCTCTCCTGCTGCGCTCTCCGTTGTTGCTGGATGATTTGCCTCTAATCCGATCTACATAATGCATCTCCTCCGCCATAGAACCAAAAACGGAAGGAAGACGAACAAGGAAAAAAGGAAATATAAAACCGGCACATAACATCCTGTCTGGCCGCCCTTGGGCTATACAACATCTTGACTATTACATCAGATACAGCAACATCACGTATCAAAAAAAAAAAAAAATCAAGGCACAATAACCCCTCGCCTTGCGCCTCATCTCAAGCTCCAAGCTCAGTCTGGACGGACTGCAATCTGTCATCCGTTCTCCCAACATCGACGACGATCCAAATTCCTCGTCCAGGACCCTGCATCATACGCCCTCCTGCAATCTCCTTCGCCATTCTCCGCCCGCACGTTCACGTTTTCCGCGATTCATCTGCCCCGCCCTCGGTATCTGGCCTTTTTTTTTTTTTTTTTTTTTTTTTCCATTTCTTTTCCTTTTTATTTTCGCTTCCGCCATTCCACCAACACGTTTCAGCACGCGCCGGCCCATGCCGCCGCTTCCCGCTTCTATCAAAAACCTCATCCCGCCTGTATGGCATGAATGTATGTACGTATGTGCAAGAATGAATGCATGTCTGTATGTACGCAGCCAGCCTACATGAAGACCCTCTCATCTACTCCCATCTTTGTCCAGGACTTCCCATTCGCTGAACCTAGCACCACCCAGCGTTGAAAATCCTGCCTTCTACTTTGTCAATGCAGGCCACCAATTTTTCTTTTCATGTACCCCTGCCGCCATCACCATGCGTGTCATTTTGCCCCCAAATCCCCCCCCCAGCTCTGAAACACACGCCCACCCTTGCCTTTCTCTCATGACTTTTTGCCCCCTTTTCCCCATTTTGCGCACTCTTCCCAAGACAACGTGAAACGCCACCGCCCCTCCATCCCCAGCACCAATGAGGACAACGTGCATCTCTTATGTGGCTTCATTACCGCGGCCGACTGCTCAACGAATCGTTCGTTATGCATACAGCAGTTTCGTGGTATTGAGTAATGCATTTTGTAATGTTTAGATCTATCCCTGGAATTTTGCAGCACGATTCAAACTATATAATGATAATAAGAAGAAAAAAAAAACAAAGGACTCGGGGGTAAACAAGCGAAAACGCTCAGCATTCGGAACATAAATACAAATGCAAGTGAGAATGACTGCGACAGAAGTACAGAGGACGGCAAGATGAAGAAATGAAAAGGTACCATTCCTGTCCACTTGAACCTCTTCTTGCCCAAGAGTGACGAATCAAACGGGATATCGTAGTAGAATGAAGAAAACAAAACAAGATTCATTTCGTCCTAGCAAGTGCCACATCTGCACAGAACAAGTGCCACCTGCAACAGAGGACAAGAAAGAAAAAAAAAAAAAACCGTTCCGAGATGCCCGTCTTTCGCAGTCCATGCAATCAGTCAGGTTACTGTGGCCAAAATGACACACAACTCGAATATAAAATCAGTGTCCCTTGGCCGTGACCCCCGATCCTGTAAACGCCATACTTGTGTTATTAGATGTAGGGGTTTCTGCTCCGCCATGCCCCCGTTTTTGGTGTATTTGCTCATCCTGGCAATCCATCGCTTCTTGGGTATTTATTTAGCATGCTTCTTGAATGCCAACAAATCTGCCAGCGTGCCCAGAGGGCAGCCGTGTTTGAGGAAGTCGTGCGCCAGCAGCTCATCTGCCGAGGCACGGCTCTTGACGTCAACGCATAGACACACAGACAGGAACGCCTTGAGCTCCTTGCTCAGCCTGTCCGGCTTCTTGAGGCGCGGCGTACCGTTGGTGGCAATCAGGTATAAAGCCTTGAGAGGCTCCTCGTTGAGGTACGGTGGCTCAGATTCGATCATCTCAATCGCCATAATACCGAGAGACCAAATATCCACCTTGGGACCATATTCCTTTTGCTTGACCACTTCCGGCGCCATCCAGTATGGTGTGCCGACCATGGTGGCGCGCTTCGATTTGGCATCCGTAAGTTTGGCGCAGAAGCCAAAGTCGGCTATCTTTTGGTTAGCAACGGAGAAAGGAGACGGCGAAAGCACGGAAACCAAAGTAAATAAGAAAAATAAAATAAAATGCAAAGGCAGAGGCTGAAAGACATACTAATCTTGACATTTCCGCGGGCGTCCAAGAGGACATTGTCACTTTTGATATCACGGTGGATAATGTTCTGTCTGTGAAGATGTTGGAGGCCACGGCAAGTCTATCAATGTTAGCTTTTTTATCCGATAAGACTGTCCAATTTGGTATGGGCTTGGACTCACCTCGTGGCAGATGGTAGCAATCTGCTCCTCCGAGATAGAGGGATTGTTGTCAATGACATCCGTCAGCGCACCACCCTCCATGTACTCCATGACGACCCAGAGCTCGGCGTTGTTGTTACGCAAGAAGGCGTCGAGGAAGTTGACGATATTCTTGTGTCGACTGTCCTTCATGACCATGATTTCGTTGACAATCAGCTCCTTGCGAGGCTGGTGGGCGAGATCCATTTGCTTAATGGCAACCTGAGCTCTGGGACCTTGTTGACGCAGGACGTCGCGGGCGATACCTATGGCGGTCTCCTTAATCTTGGCCACGTAGACGGAGCCGGAAGCACCTTGACCAATCTTTTTCTGCTTCGAGTAGGAAAGGTTGGGATCGTCCTTGGAGACGACTTCCTTCAGTCTGGCCATGACTTCGTTCTCGGACATGGTCGACATGCGGACATCCTGCTTCTTTTCGGCAGGCTTGGATAGCGCGGCTTCGGCAGCCTTGACTGAGTCGCTTTGAGGAGCATTTTGAGAAGACTTTGAAACCACGTTCAAAGGCTTAACAGGTGCGGGCAGGCGTGAGGGGGGTTGACCTTGAAGAGGACGCTGGCTTTGCTGGCTGCCGGGCTGATAGCGCGGTCCTTGATTGGAGGCACCATTCTCACGAGGACGCTGACCGTTAGGATCGCGACTGGCGCCGGACTGGGGGTTGCCGGAAGGTCGCGAGGCGCCGCCATTTGAAGGAGGAGCGGGTGCAGGCCGCTGTGCGCGCAGTTGCTGAGGGTTCTGAAGGCCTTTGGGAGCAGGCGGGGCGGCTCTGGTAGGGTTGAATCGATCTGCTTGGTCGCGCGAGGGATCGGTCGAGTAGCCACCACCGACTTCTTGTCGAGCTAAGGGGGTCTTGTGCTGAGGCAAAGAAGCGTTATACTCTGCAAGCTCACGCCGTTCCATCTCGAGTTGCTTCTGGCGCTGCTCTTCTTTTCTGGCATTTTCAAGTTGCTGACGCTGCTGGAGTTGCTGCTGTTGCTCAGCCTGACGAGCGCCGTTTGCGCTAGATTGCGAGACGGTGCTGAATGAAGATGCCTGGGGGGTAGGGGGCGCAGGGCGGGGAGGGGCGATGCCGGCGCCGGGATAGCCAAGTTGCTTTTGAGCTTGGGAGGCGGCGGGAGGGGTGGGCGTGAGAGAAGGGTACTGGTTGGGGTTTTCGGCGCGCTTAGCTAGGTCAGTGTAGAAATCCAGAACTTCAAAAACGGCCTGAGGGTTGCGGTAGTAGTCTTCTTTGGTGATGGCGGAAGAGTTGAGTAGCTTGGACCATTCAGGAGGCAAGCCCGTGAATTGGCCTGTTTGAGAATCGAAGCCGACATGGATGGCGTGGGAGAAATTGGTGGGATTACTGACACCGCCCATGTTAGGGGAGGCGCCATAAATCAGATCAATCCACTCATAAAGCTCATCGTCAGTCTTGACCTTGATCTGGAGGGTTTTCGTCTGGCCATCGTCATCGCCGGGGTTGTTGGACGCGCAATCGAGGCGGCGCTTAATCTCAAAGATGATGCCGGTGGTCTCGACTCGCCCGACGTTGAGGACATCTTTGAGATAGATTGTGTACGAGACCTTGCCACCTTCTGTCTTGTGGAAGTCTAGGGATTCTTTGCGAAGGATGAGGTACTTTTGTTTCCAGGGTTGAATGAAGTTTTTGCTTTCTTTGACCGAGGCCCAGCCCTCTTTCTTGATGGCAACACCTCCCATACCGTCGGCGGGGTTGCTTTGCTGACGGGCAATGGGTAGGGAAATGGTAGAGCCGGAATAGGTCGAGGTGGCGGTGCCGGGGATTGGGGAAATGGCCATGCTGGACATGCTGCCGGTCAAGGTCATACTGCTGGCTATACTGCTGGCGCTTGACATGCTGCCGGGGATGCTATTCGTATTTGGCATGAGGTTGAGTCTGGGTCTGTCGGTGGGGGGCCGCGGCGCAGGGCCTGGGTTCATGAATTGGCCCGACGAGTAGAAACTGTCAGGAGAGGCGGGAGAGCGTCAGCCGTGGTGTTTTCAGAAGGAAAAATGGGGGCGCCATCTCGGGAGAGGAGGCTCCCGATGATGTAAGGCATCTGGTGGGTGGGAGAGAGGTAGAGGGGGAAGCGTACCTGTTTTGCGACATGGTGGATTAGATTTAGTATTATGAGAGCCAAGGTGAGATCATGTGCAATGCCGGCTGTCCGATGAAGCGGCAAGCAAAGTAAAAGTAAAGAGATTGTCGAGACTGGAGGCTGGCGAGAATGGACGGAGGTTGTCTGCGGCGAGTGACGTGACGCACGAGGCAAACAGGATTGAAGATGCGGCAAGGTTGGCGCCAGAGGGGTTGTCGGGCTGAAGCGGGTGAGACGGGGCGACAGACAGACAATGCGGAGCGACTAACGAGCGAGCAAGACCAGGAAACCGGAGCGCCCAAGGATACACAAAAAGAAGTTCGCTATGTTGTGCAACGGAATAACTGGCAAAGGAAGAAAGGGGCAAATAAAAGTCCAAGGCCAAGTTCAGAAGCGTAGTTGAAGTGGACACATGTAGTTGGAGGGAGGGGGGGGGAGGCAGCGGTCTGTCTGGTGGTGCAGTCGCTGTCGCCGGCCAGCTAATAAATAACAGTGGTGGTGGTGGCAGTGGAAAGGAGGAGGAGGAGGCAACCAAGGAGACGGAGAGGAGAGCGGGGGAAGAACTGCGACGGAAGAACTGCGGCGGCGACTGGTAATGGCGGAGGGATTCGCGACGGGGTATATAGGCTGGATACGGATAGAGAACAGAGCTGTGCGATGGTTGGAAAAGAAGAAAAGGGACGAAAGGCGGCGTGGGAGAAGCAAGAACAAGGATGGAGTCGGCGCCTGGTGGTATTGTGCGTGTTTCGTTGTATGATGGCGGAGGTTGGCTGGTCCAGCCTTGAAGGAGGAGCAGGAGGAGCAGGAGGAGCAGGAGGAGGTACTTGCTGTGGGAGCCACCAGTGATAACTACTAGTTAGCGGAGAGGGGAGGGGTCAAGGCACATGAATGAGGATGCGCACCTTGGCAGGCAGTAGAACAGGGGAAAGGAGATGGACGGGAGGGGAGTCCACCATGCACCATCCATCCTCCATCATCCCGCCACCAATTGCCCACCACTAACCAATTACTTCTAATAACCAACCAGTCGTGGCTGGCTGCCATCGTTGATGCAGCTCGGGCAAAAAAAGCAACCCAGCCCAGCCAGCCAATCCAACCCAACCATCGAGGCGAGGCGACATCTGCGAAGTCTGCCAAGTCAGCCCATCTTCAGTGAGACAGCGGGCTCGCCTGTGTTTTTTGAGGCCATCTCCAACCATAATTCAGGTGATCCTGGCTAACTATCCCACCAGCCGTTTTATTTTCCCACGCTGGAAACCGTTTCTACATCAGCTCATCTTGCCAGAAAGACCCGCGAAATGCCAATGGCCGCTGTCAGCGCCATTGCTATTAGCGAGCCTCCAGACTTGCAAACAAGCCTATGCATGCGTCAACAAACAAAGGGTCACGTCAATCACAGACCGAGCCAACAACCCGCTGCACCCCATGGCTAGTAATCAACACCCTTCCTCTTCCTCCCTTCCTGTGTCAAATTGATATCTCCGGCCCGCCAACCGCCCAGCGCCCAGCCCGCATCTGTTAATGCCCGCCAGTCGTCAAACCTCTGCGCCCCTGGGCCAGCCGGCCTGCATCAAAAAGCCATCGACACCATACTCACTCTACGCCGCCAACTCACCCTTTTTGCACATTTGATGCTACTTTACTGCTCGCCAAGCGACAGCTCCCTCAGAAACCACGAACCCCTCGATGGCACCACGGCCCCAGAACCCGGCTTGTGCTGCTGCTCTCCACACACCCCCATGTACGTGTTCAGGAGAACACACCCCAAAGTGATATCAACTATCACATTCTATTATAGCCTGTACCCAGAAAAAGGAGCAGGCCAGAGAAACATTGAACGAAAAGTCAATTTAGTATCTAGTTAGTTCGATATAGGGAGCTTTCACCAACTGCACAAAATGTGATCGAACGAATACTACTATTGTACCAGTACAAATTAGATAGCCACTCTTTGCGAGAGATGAGCAAACGAGACTAGAAAGAAAATAAGCAAAAATGAAAACAAGAAAAAGAAAAAACATGCTGTAGAATACGGGGTAGACTTTGCATAACAACCTAAATGCTGTAGCCGAACCAGGCCTTCCCTAACCGCATCTGCTCCAGCTGAAACGCTGACCAGCCTTGCCTGGTTGCCTCTCACATCACCTTCACCACACAAACCCTCTTCCTCTCCGTCATGCGCAATGCAGGTTTATGATAAATGAAATAGAAAAAAAATTCCAATAGAAAACAAGACCAGTCAGTCAAAAGTCCCGAAGCCTCTCCACCGATTTTCTGCGACGGGGAAAAAGACCGAAAATGCGTTGGCCCGATATTGTGATCAAAAGAAGGGCCCTGATCGGACCCCTCCCCCCCCCCCCCCCCCTCCTCCGACCCTGAGAAACGCGGCCGTTTCACGATTGTATTTACGAAATGCCCCTCCCCCTCCCCTCACACTCCGGCCGCCCGCTGTCTAAACTTTCCATGGCGCGGCACGTTGGCTGGCTTCGCGAAACAAACGGGCGACACTCACCTTGTTTGGGGCTCCGGTTGCTCACCACTCGTCGTCGTCCTCTTGGGAAACAGAGCAGATAAGAGGAACGAATCGGGGGTGTCCGCTGATCATGCGAAACGTTTGTGATCGATTCATACGTATATCGAGTCATTGGGGTGGCAATTTGCTTAACAATGCACTGCGCTATAATCCTTTCTATACACAGCAGTCGTAATCGACGCGACATCACAATACTATTCATTCTATATGAATTACATCATTCATAGTATATTCCATCTTAACTTTTCACCCCCTCCTACAGGCTCTTCAGACATCTATCGCTGAGCAACCTCCACCTCCTGGCCCTCAAACTTGGGTAGCTCCGACTGGATCTTGGCCCAGTCTTTGCTGCCGTCCACCAGGCTCCTCACTGCCTCGAGGATCTTGGCCTCGTCCGCTCGCACCTGAGTCGTCGAGTCACGGTCGCGCAGCGTGATCGTCTGATCCTGCAGCGTTTGGAAATCCACAGTGATGCCCAGCGGCGTGCCGAGCTCGTCGTTGCGGCTGTACCGTTTGCCGATGCTCGCCGACGAGTCATCCACCCGACTCGAGATGCCCATCGACCGCAGACGCTGTGACAGCTTGCGTACCTCGGGCTTGAACTGCGCATTCGACGACAGCGGGACCAAAAGGACCTTGGTGGGCGCTACGGGAGGAGGGAAAGACAGGACCTAGAAGAATGCATGTTAGTAAAAGCTGTCTGTTGGCCAACAAATGTAGAACCAGCGTTATCAAGGCCACTTACACCGCGGGCCTCATCAGTGCCATCGTTGCCGCGGGTCCAAAAGTTGTGCTCAATCAACGAGTACAGAATACGGCCGATACCGAACGACGGCTCAATGACATTGGGCGTAAACTCGCGAGTGTTCTCGACACGCTTGCGAAACTCGATTTTGATCGAGTCGCTTGTCACATCAGCCTTGCCGTTGCCGACGCCGGGGACGTCGAGCGTGATCTTGCCACTCTCGGTCAGCTGCTTGGAAAAGGCCTCGCGCTGCTCCTGTGTCGTGGCCTCGAGCGCCGCTTCGACCGCCTTGGCGTCCTTCTTGAACAGCGGACCAAACTTCTTCTTGTCGATGTCCACCTGCCACTCTTCAATGACGAGCGGCTGCTCCAGGCGCTCACGCACCACCAGCGGCGCACCAGTCTTCTTGGCATGTACCGTCAGGTCGTAAGCGCTGCGATCGGCACAACCGACGCACTCGACCCAGCCAGTTGTCGTATAGAGCTCTGCATCCCAGCAGTCGCAAGCGTAGTGGGCCATCTCGTTGGCCATGTGCTGACGGAAGCGCATCTTGCTCATATCGACACCAATCTTCTGCAGGAACAGGTGAATGCGGGCGAGGAAGTAGCCGAGTGTCTCGTTGTCAACGACACCGTCCTTGACCGCCTGGCCAATCGTCATGGTCTTTGTAGTTGTCTTGCCAGACAGCTGCGTGCCCTTGTCGAGCAGGACGAGCTCCAGGTTTTCGACCTCGTGGAAGCGGCTGTGCTTCTTGCCACCCTCCGGGTCGACGTAGTGCTCGATCTCGGCCATCAGAAATTCACGAACGCGTAGAAGGCCGGCACGAGGAGAGATCTCGTTGCGGTACGACTTGCCAATAGACGCAGAGGCGAACGGCATCTGCGACTGGTTGAACTCGAGTAGCTTGGCAAAGTTGAGGAACTGGCCCTGGGCAGTCTCGGGGCGTAGGAAACCGGGCAGGTTGCTGCTGGGGCCGATGGAGGTCTGGAACATGAGGTTGAAGGCGACAGGTTCCGTCGGCAGCAGGCCGGTGGCGGGGTTCTTGAGATCGTACTTCTTGATGAGCTCACCGAGCTCGGGGCCGCCGTAGTTGTCAATCTTGGCCAGAACCTCCTCGTACTCTTGCACAACAGCGTCGTCGAGTTTGACGGCCTCGGTCTTGGCCTTCTTCTTCTTCTTCTTGGGGTCGTCCTCCTTCTCCTCCACCTTTTGGCCGCGAGCCTCCTTGTCACCCTTCAGCCGGGCCTCAAGAACAGCCTCGACAAAGTGGTCAGCGCGCATGATCTCGCCATTCTTGGGGTCCTTGCACATGAAGTCGGAGAACTTGTCGACATGGCCGCTGGTTTTGAGGATGTCGTGCGGGGTGAGGGCAGTGCAGTCGACCTCGAGCATGTCCTCTTCGAGGACAAAGTGCTTGCGCCAGATGTCGACAATGTTTGCCTGAAGGGCGCAACCAGGCGGGCCATAGTCGTAGAGACCACCGACACCGCCGTAAATCTCAAAGGACGGGGTGTAGAACATGCGGCGCCGCAGCATGGCGTCGAGGACGGGCTTGTCGAGGGGCTGGCCCTTGAGGGTCGTAGCTTGCGACGTCATGGCGGCGTGTGACCTCTGCTGGTTCTTGTATCGGTCTACCTGGAAGGCGTATCGGGCTGGCGCGGTGGAAAAGCACCGCTGTGGTTGTTGTGGGTGACGGTGTTGTGTGTGGTTGTGTGAGGGCGAGGCGGGGTGGTGTCGAAGGTGGGATGTTGACAAGCCGTGACTGCAGGAGCTGGATCTGAGTGGAGCTGGGCGAGAAAACAGACGACAGATCGAGATCATTCAAAACAATTTCCCAAGAGCTCTTGTAAAGGAAAGGAAGAAGAAACAAGACAATTCGATCGTTGTCTTGCGTGAGTCACGAGAGAAAAGCCGGAATTCCGTGCGTCGGAGCTGTTCCAAGGCTGGAGGAGGGGTCGTCTGTGGTGGTTGGTTTGGTGACTCAGGGCACTATAGCAGCAGTGGTGGTGGAAGGCGCGCTGTTAGTAGCAATTTTTTTCAACAACCACTCGGTTTCTCCACCAAAGGTTGTAGGTCGTTGGAGGAAGGGCGAGCTTTCAAGGAGCGGGTCGGCAATTGCACGTATCTGTCGCATAGGAGGGAGGATCGCGGAATATGCTGGGAGGAGTTGGAGCAAGGTGAATGCTCTGGATTATTCTAACTGAGGGTACTCTTCGGCAATGATGGACGGAGTCGATATCATGTTGGTGTATGCGGGTTGAGGTACCGAGTTCGAAAGGGGGACGTCGCAGCATCGACGCCCATCATCCAACATTTTAGTGGACTGACAGCGCTAAACACGGCAAGTGCTCAGGCACTCTCCTAGGCGCTGAGACAGACAGGTTTATCACATCCGTTAACCCCACTGGCCAATTCTCCCACTGGTCCCCATATTAATTTTTCTGCCAGTCTGTACGCCAACTTTTTTTTGTCGATTGACGACGTCCGTTGTCAAAGCCGCACATTTCGCATTCTCGTCGCGCTCGCCCAAGATGCGTGCCCTCACCGAGCAAGAAACGAAAACGCTATTCGAGAAGCTCGCCAACTACACCGGCAGCTCTCTCAAGAACCTCATCGCCCCGCTCGACGACTCCCCCAACGCCGACCGCTACGTCTTCCGCCTGCAAGGGAACCGAGTCTACTATGTGCTCCTCTCCGTCGCCAACCTGGCCACGTCCATGGCGCGCGACAGTCTCTTGTCTCTAGGAACCTGCCTTGGTAAGCTGCCCCCGCACGCCCCCCGAAAAGGGAGGGGGAGAGAGAGGGTGTTGGGGAAAAAGATAAAAAAACAAGGGCATGGACTGACTGGTCTGCAGGCAAGTTCACCAAGACGGGCAAGTTTCGCCTGCACATCACCGCCCTTCCCATCCTCGCCGAGCACGCCCGCTGGAAGGTCTGGGTCAAGAGCAACGGCGAGATGCCGTTCCTGTACGGCGGCAACATCGTCAAGGCCCACGTCGGTCGCTGGTCCGACGACTGCCCAGAGCACCAGGGCGTCGTCGTCTACAACATGAACGACACGCCCCTCGGCTTCGGCGTCACCGCCCGCAGCACCGCCGAGGCTCGCCGCCTCGACCCGACTGGTGTCGTCGTCTTCCGCCAGGCCGACTGCGGCGAGTTCCTGCGCGACGAGGACAACCTGTTTGCCACTGGTTGAGGGACGACGACGTGACACCTCAGGATGCAATTTGAAAACAAAAACAAAAAGAATATACTAAACGAAGCGGTTTGATGGCGGAGTAGCTGCATCGTATGGATCGAGCGGGGAATGGAAAAGTAAGATGATTTCTTGCAAAAGTCTATACCATATTGAATGGGGTTTCGGCGTTCAAGGTCACCACAATTCGGCCACATGGATTGACATGATGTGTGGATATTTATATTGCAAAAGTGTTTCATATTCAGGCGTTTACTAGGGTCAATTTAAAAAAACGGAACGAGTAAGCTACTACCAACAATAACCTCGGCGTGGGCTGTGCATGTTCCATCAGCTTTGTTCAGTGACTTTCGAGTTTCGTCATTATGGTAAGAAAAATAGCGAGCAGCCCGAGTCGAAAGTATTCATTTTCAAAATGGTAAAAAGTAGTTATTCGGTTATATGTCGTCACTGTGTAGAAAATATCCCAAACTCCAAAAGCATCTTTGGGATGCATATATGCCATTCATAGTAAAAAAAATCAGTATCATAGTCATAACGTTTAGTTACGCCATGCATAGGGTGGGCGACACTGGTCGGCTGTTGTTGCGGACAAAGGCAATGTGCGACCGATGCGCGACATACTCGCTGTCGGCATAGCCGAGTAGCTCGCCAATCTCTACGCTCTGGTGGCCCATGATGCGGAAGATTTCGGTCGAGGCATAGTTGACCAACGCGCGACCGACCTCTTCTGGGACGCCGTCCCACATCTTGCCGTCGGGGCCGGGTGTCTTGCGGCGGTTCACGGCGACAATGCGAACAGGCTCGTGAGAGGCAAAGTTACCCTCCACGTCGACAACGCCGACGGGCAGCAGGCCGGCCTTGCCGAGTAGTGCCTTGTGGGCGCCGGCATCGATGTAGACGGTACCGTGAGGGCTTGGGGTGTGGAGGAGCCAGAAGTGGCGATCCCGGATGGGATCACTGGAGGGTAGGAAGCGGGTGTGGAGAGGGGGGCCGCTGAAGTCGGCACCAGTAGGAGCGAGAAGGCTGAGGGAGGTAGTGCGGGAGAGGGGGTTTGCGCTCTGAGGATCCTCTATCACCGAGGATCTGGGAGAGCTGTAGAGATAGTTGACGATGCCCAGGATATTGCCGGGATTTGACGACCGAGTGATGATGGTGGTCACGCCAGCCGAGGTGCCCAGCTTGGCAGCAATAATCTTGGTAGTCATGCCCCCGGTGCCGAGGGAGGAGCCAGCACTTGAGACTGTCATGGTTGATTAGTTTGTGTCCTACTTATGCCGCCATGTGCCCGGGGAGCTGCAGAGGAGACATACCATCGGCTTCCAGGGCACCGATATCCTCGACGACCTCAATCGCGCGAGCGTCGGGGTTGGTGCGAGGATTCTTGTCATAGAGACAGTCGACATCGGTCATGAGGAACAGCATGTCGGCATGGATCATGGCTGCGGTGATGGCAGAGAGGGTGTCATTGTCGCCGAACTTAATTTCAGAAACGGCAAGGGTATCGTTTTCATTGACAATGGGAATGACGCCAATGTCCAGCAACTCGTTGAATGTATTTTGGGCATTCAGGTAGCGGGTGCGCTGCAAGACGGGTTGGTGCCGATTAGCGTGGATCTAAACTCACGATGTATGGCGGGCGATCGGGTTCCGGTTCCTGGTGTGATGTGTGGATGCGGGTAGGCTTACGTCTGCAATGTCATTCCTAGTAAGGAGGATCTGGGCAACAGGCTGATCCAAGTGACTGAAAAGGCTGTCCCAGAGGGAAATAAGACGGCACTGTCCGATGGCAGCCAAGGCCTGTCAAAGAGAGGAGAAGCAGGTTAGTTTACGGTTGGCAGCGGCATTTACGAGTTCTGCTGGGGGAGTGCATACCTGAAGCTGGGCCAGATGCTTGGGACGGCGATCAACGTCCATGCGTCTCAAGCCGACACCGATGGCACCGGAGGAGACGATGACGACTCTGTGTCCATCCTTGCGCAGCTTGACGGCAGTATCGACAATCAGAGTCAGGATAGGCAAAAGAGGCTCGTGAGTCTTTTCGTCAACAATGGAGCTTGTGCCTATCATTGGTGTGTTAGTCGGGGGCCGATGATAAGGAAGGCAGAGAGATGCAAGCTTTTCTCCTTCCATCCTTTTCATTCGCAGATAAGGGGCAAGATGCCTACCTAGCTTGATAACGACGGTAAGAGGCTGAGGCCTGCGGATGCAAGAAGCTTTGGCAGTCATGGTTGTCAGCGGGGGCCGTGATATTAAATGATGAAGCGTGTGATTTGAAAAGAAGAGAACCAGAAAACACAAATGGCCATTACTCCAGCTGAAATTGTATTCAACAGGACTGCTTTCTTTCTCGGTATGGAATGACTCCTTCACGTTTCCGAGCAGAGCAGCCTGGCGGCCCCCTTTGTATTTAAAGGGACCTGCCCCGGAGCCCGCGAGGCCATGCAAACTCTGTCAACAACAACAGAGAGGGCAGCGTGAGTGCAATTGGAAACAGAGGTACATGAGTACATACCTTGGTCACTTGTAACTGGGAGCATTTTCACAAGCCCGTTTGGCAGATCGATGACACAATCCCTGCACTACTACGTACGAGGCTATTATGTCGTTGGAAGAGAACGGGGCGGCTCTGCCACACAAGGTCGCAAGCGTTCAAGTAGCGTCGTAACTCGAGGCAATTTAGACAAGGGCCTGGCTTGTTGAAGGTACCTCGCACATGAGTGAGGCACTGAGGAGTCAGGACACGGTGAGGTACGTCTGCCCAGCCCAGCTCGGGTTCCACCGGAAGGGGATTTGGTCAATCAGGGCGCGCCTTTAGGTTGGGACGGTCGAAGGATTAGCGTTTTGGATTGCCCAAAGCAGTGCACGCCGTCGAAATGCTGCAATCCATGCAAGCGGCGGTTGGAACGAAGGCGATGTGCTTGTGTGTGGTTGGCTTTTGCTTTTCCATGTGGGCAGAAAGCGGGCGGTGAGTGTGGGCTTGCATTGATCTGTATGGTGGACAGGGCGAATAAAGTGGTGAGGTGCGGGTGGGGGGAGGGGCAGCAAGACTCATGTAAGCAAGTTGGCGTGTGGTACGTAGGTACCTCGTGTTTGAAGTTTTTCTTTTATTGTGAATTTCTTTTTTTAAAAAAAGAATACTTTTTTCAATCAGGAAGGAAACTCCAAAAAACTAGGAATTTTTTTTTTAAACCTCTGAAGTAGGTATGCTGATATACTGCCAACCCCGTAAGTGATAGCAAGTACCGAGTACTCGCCAATCTCCTGGTCAGGTCGGATGCCCCAAAAGGGATCAGGAGAGAGCCGTACTTCAGCCAGCTGGATCCGCCTCACCGCCCTGAATCCCCCTTGCGGCACGCCCAGGCGCTGTCGTGCACTAAAAAACCCGCACATCATGCAAGCTGTAAGGGTGGAATGCGCCTGCGCCTGCGCCGCCTACAGCGAAGGCCCCTGTAGACGCAGGTCAGAGTGGCCCTAGCGTGCGCCTGGCAGAATTCCTGCCCCAAGTAAAAAGATACATGTTCCTCTTGTACCACTTGTACTCCTGCCACCTAAAACCACCAAACCCGCATATTCCCCAGAATCGACGAGTTACCGTGGTCGCCTCGACCGCAGTGACGTTGTGACCACATGGATTGAAATTTTCATTCGCTGCTATTTATCGCTATTGCTTGGGATTCATCATTTTAGTGTCCAATTTTTTCAGTTTCATTTTTTTCGTCGATTTTCGATTTTAATTTTGCGCTAGCCGTGCGCCTCGCCGGAGCCTGTTGACGTTGGCAATTCAGCATCGGCCAAACACGGCAGAATAGCCTCCTCGCGTCCGTCCATCTGTCCGTCCGCCCATCCCATCCATCCGTCCGCCCATCCATCCAATGCCTCCTCCTCCTGATGGTGCTGGCATTGGTGCAGCGGCAGCTGATGCTGCTGCCCCTGCTGCCCCTGCAGCAGGTGCAACCTCTGCCGCCAAGCAGGTCGTCAACGATCCCGCCCGCACCGGGTTCGACCCCCAGACCAAGTGGTGGATGAACTACTTCCGCATCTTG
The DNA here is from genome assembly GCA_025583755.1 of Cordyceps tenuipes. Classification (NCBI taxonomy): domain Eukaryota; kingdom Fungi; phylum Ascomycota; class Sordariomycetes; order Hypocreales; family Cordycipitaceae; genus Cordyceps; species Cordyceps tenuipes. The sequence continues at coordinate 21,904 of JANZYN010000085.1, read as the reverse complement.
TCCGGCCAGATGACCCCCGAGGGCCAGTTCCACTATCGTGAGTGGCGCTACCGCGTGCACGAGGAGCGCGACTGCAAGCGCTGCGAGCAGCACCGCGACTGGCTCTTCGCCTACTCACCCGTCGTCCGCTTCCTGCGTGACAAGGTTGCCGACCTCAACGGCCGCCTCGACGCCTCCAACGTCGTCTGCCGCCGCTGTCCCGCCCGTCTCGAGGTCGACGACAAGGCCGCCGACGGCCTCGCCGTGCACCGCCAGTCCGGCGGCTTCAGCCCCGGGCACGGCATCCTCATATGCGCCAACGAGATCCGCGACCGCAAGCACCTCGAGGACACCCTCGCCCACGAGATGGTGCACGCATGGGATCACCTGCGCTGGAATGTCGACTGGACCGGTGACAAGGACCTGAAGCACGCCGCTTGTACCGAGGTATGTTACTGTGCTGACATGAGATGCTCATCTTGCTCAATTCACAAGCCTTCTCCCGCCCCCTTTCCCACAGTATCATCACACGCATCACGCATCACGCACATCAACCTTGCTCACAACTCATGCACGCCCACTCCCGAGCCTCACTGGTCACTTCTTCCTCCCATCACGTCACCCATGTACATCCTTTCCCCTTTCCAACTCTGCAACAAATTTCCACAACCTCACTCCCTCATGCACCCTGACCCCCCCCAAATGCATTCGAGTTTACACGACAGCGCCTGTACCACCCCCAACTTCCCCGATTCGCTCCAAAGCTAACCGTTGGCGCTCTCTTGCTTGCCCATTGTAAACAGATACGCGCATCAATGCTCAGCGGTGAATGTCGCTGGACTCGCGAAGCCTTTACACGCGGCAACTGGACCCTTACGCAGCAGTTTCAAAACTGCGTCCGCAGGCGCGCCATCCAGTCGGTCATGGCCCGACCGCGATGCAAGGATGACGTGCAGGCCGCCCGAGTCGTCAACCAGGTCTGGGACTCGTGCTTCTCGGATACCAGACCATTCGACGAAGTATACCGATAGGTTGTGGGGGCCAAGACCATCATTCAGACAATCACAGCCACACCGCCATAGCCTACGACTCTTCCTTCTCCGCACACTCCTGCTCATTCATCCCTCTTCGCTCGAGGGCACTATTTCATGCAAGCCTGCGGTTAGCTTACTTGTATATTGTACCATTACAGCAACATGTCGGCTTGAGGCTGGCTGACGGTCGGGCTCGCAAGCATATGTCCTGATCTGGCCCGTTGGCCCGACCAGCCAGCCTCTCCTTGCTTCACTCTTGTACATTAAACGCTCAATACGACGTTGACGATACCCCTCCCGTTCACATAGCCTAATACCATACAAGTAATGTATCAGAAATCACTTTATTTTCCCCTTCTTCAACGGCAAGAATGTACGAATTCCATAAAATGTAAAATGTCCCGTATACAAGGCTGTGTCGTAGCATGCATATAAATCAATGTAACCAAAAGCGACCAAGCCATGACTTGAACGAAACCCGGAATGACTCCTTCACATGCTGCCTAAATGCGCCCCCCCAGTTATTTCCCAGAGTCGTTGACCTATTAAAAGACCCCCCCGAGAGGCATTGCCCGAATGATTAGACCAGAATAAGGAAAAGACGCATCGCACTATTGCCCGGCCTGTCTAAGCAACTACGTCATAAGTGCCGCGCCTCTTCAGCTCACTTCTACGACTTTTCCCTATTCGCCAGCCGCTCGCCCTTTACGCAGTGTTTAACTATCCAAGGGTGCAGCGGAATCTGGTCGAGAGGGATGCGCTTCTCAGGGTCTAGAACGAGCAGCTGCGGAAGATTGAAATTAGCATCCTAGCCGTAAATGATGGTGATTTTGGGGGGCGTTGATCTGCCGTGGTATGTTGCCGCTGTTGTCGGTGGTTTCAAAGTTTCAGGGGGGAGGGGGCGTAAAAGAGGAGCCAAAAGACTGGGACAACGCAACGGGCAGGAAAGTACGCGTGTCTACAGTGCAAAAGGACAAAGGAGGACGAGAGGGAGAGAGGGAAAGACGAGTCAAAGGCGAGAATCACATACCTTTTTGATCAAGTCGGCAGCTTCTGGGCTCACAAACGACGGCACCGACATGTCTGCCCTCGCAATCCTCCGCTGCGTCATGGTCGGCGTATCCTCAAAGGGCGCCTCCCCGACGAGGAACTCGTATGTCAAGACGCCCAAGCTCCAGAGGTCGACCTTTTCGTTGTAAAAGTTCTCCGACTGGCCCGGCCGCAGCATCTCGGGCGGCAGGTAGTCGAGCGTGCCGCACATGGTCTTGCGGCGGTTGTTGGGCGCGTGGACGCTCCAGCCAAAGTCGGAGATCTTGAGCTCGCCGTGGATGCCGACCAGGATGTTCTCGGGCTTGATGTCGCGGTGGATGACGTGCTTGCGGTGCAGGTAGCGCAGCGCCGACGTCATCTGCGCAATGTACTGCGCCGCCTTCCACTCCGGGAAGCGGCTCTCCTTGCGCAGGTGCTTGTACAGCTCGCCCTTGCCGGCGAACTCGAGGATCAGGAAGACGCGCTTGCTGTCGTGGAAGTGGCCGTACATCTGCAGCACGTTGGGGTGCCGCAGGTTGCTCTGGATCTCAATCTCGCGCCGCACCTGCCGCTCCACGCCGCCCTGCCGCAGCTCGCTCTTGTGCAGCACCTTGAGCGCGCAGATGAAGCCGCTCGTCCGCTCCCGCGCCAGGTACACCCGCCCAAACTTGCCCTTGCCCAGCGGCCGCCCAATCTCGAACATGCCCAGGTGGAACTCGCGCGGCTGCATCGGCTGGTGCGCCATGAGCATCGTCGCCGCCTTGTCCTCGGCGGTGCCCGCGGACGACTCTGCCGAGTTGCGGGCGGACGACGCGGCCGAGGACGGCAGCGCCTTTCGGGCCGGAGCGGGAGGCGACTGGGAGCCGGCGTGGTGGTTGTGGCTGTGGTGCTGCGCGAGCTTGCGATTGACGGTCTGTGAAGGCAGCGTAACTGAGGCAGAGACGGGGTTGCTGGCGGCGTGTGATTGTAGAGCGACCTTGAAGAGGTTCGTCCGACTGCTTGCGTGTGGCAGCTGTGTCGTCGTCGTCATCGTCGTCGTCGTGACCTGTATGCGCAGCACACTTTGCATTAGCATCTTTGTACCTGTCAAACCTGGGCAGCTTCCAGCCGTGAACGCAGCCAAGTATCAATCACTAATAAATAAGAGCCAAAGACCATTTTCGCATATGCGCCAGGCCACTCCATTTCCTCGCCGCTGAGCCCGCCATCCAGTGTCGCCTGCGTACCTTGGACTTGGTGTATCCAGAGTCATTCTCATCCATCACCGACATACGCTCAAAACGAGCCTCTAAAGTTCGAGTAGCTGCCATGTTTGTTTAACGCTGCTTGTCGATGATATCAAGAAAAGAGGCGGTAGAGACCCCAGTCAAATAGGGGGGAGAGGCGAGGGCGAAAGAGGTGAAAAGCAGCAGGGTATCGCAAGGTTTCTGTTGCTTGGTCGTCTATAATGCAGAACGGGATGCTCGTGTCGGATTTCAAGTGAAATCTACTAGGTGCTGGCAATTCCCTAGTTCGTCAGAATAGAAGTGCTGGTGGACTGATTGGCCGATCAAGTTGCGGAGCGTCTGTGTATGGCTGAACTAAATAGAAGCTGTTGCCGCAGCAACCATTTTCTGCCAAATCATCGCAGACAACAACTCTACAAGCGTATGGAATTATTAATCGGATGGCATGCTTTCCTGTTAAAGAGTAATAACAAAATGTAATCCCATTGGCTAAATATTAATAAGGCTTAAGAATACAAACAGACGTCGCTCTCCGTTGTTGGCCGTGTATGTTCCCGAGGCCATGTCCCATTTCCCATGTCCCATTTCGCAACTTTACTTAGACCTTATCGCTTCGTTTTTCCTCCTTACCCCCCCCCCCCCCCCTCCTTTCCCCCCTTTCCTCTCTTTTCCTCTCTTTTCCTTATGCGAAGACTCCGGGTGGTGGTGGTGGTATCGGTGTTGGTATCAGTTGTCGATATTAGTTGCTCTTTTATTTCTTTCCTCTTTTCTCTTTTTTTAATAGACTTTATTGTTTTTCTTCTTTTTTTCTCTTTTTCTTTCTTTTTTCCCTATCTTCTTCTTTTTTTTCCTTTTTTTCTCTTTGTCTCTTTTCTCTTTCTCTTTTTTTCTTTAAGATTTTTTTCTTTTTTTCTTTTTTTTTTCTTTTTCAGAGTTTTCGGATATTCGGGGGGGTTTCTCGCGTTCTTCAAGTCACAATCCAAGCGAGAGTAAACTCACAAGTAAGACACACCCTCAATATAACGCGGTCGGCACTTAACACAGCGGCGCCATCCCGGAAATCCCATTGAACCACGAGCAACACGCCAATCTAGAACAATAGACGTGCAGATGCGCTTCCCCGCGATCTCCACGGTGGACCTCTTCCAGGTCGATTCATGCAGACGCTCAGGGATGACGAAGGTCCCATCCAATAGGGCGTTGATGTCGACGCACAAGGCGCTTAGAAGCTCGTGGAAGCACATGCCGTTATTTGCGTACTTCGTATGCTTGCTCGAGTGGAAGCAGACGATTCCAGGGGACATGGCGGCCACCTTGTGAGCGTCCAGCAAGCGTTCCATGGCCGTGGCGGCGCGCTGGACGGCCGTCTTGAGCAGTATGTAATGCTTCTCAGTAACATGCCGGCGTATTCCGACATAGGCGTTCAGCCAGTGGATGTCATGCTCGCGCTTGGAGTCAACCAGGCACTGCAAAACCTCAGGCTTCATACAGTACACGTACTGGAGATCGGCCGGGCTGATGAGGCCTTGCTTGACCAGGTTGAGGTCAAAGTCCACATCTCCCCACATACTGGTTCTTTTGATGCGGTCCATGTACCGAACGACCCCCCTAGAGCGGAATTTGACAGCTCTGCCACGATGCCTGGGGCTGGGACCTGGAGCGTCAGGAACCGTGAAGGTCTTGAGCCAGAGAACTCGAAAGGCCTTGTATGCGTATTCGATCTGATCCATGCCATTTAGTCTGTTCGGGTCAATACAAAAGACGGCGCTGATGATTGGCTCAGGGGGGAGGCGACTCAACGCTGCCATTGTATTTACACGAGCCACTTCCTCGACCGCCCGGACTCGAGCCTGGTGAAACCTCCACGCGCCAGTTGCCGTGTTACTACAAGTACCATCTGTGTTTGCAGGACACAAGGCAAACGAGAATTCCAAGATTGGGCCGTGAGCCCGTGATCCAATGGCGCGCAGACGGTTGTCATATAAACGAGCGCATCGCTGGCAGCGGAAGGCATGTCCCTCAAGGAACTCGGAGAAATATGGCTCGTCGTCGCCTCTCATTGCTTCATACCAATGATTGTAATCATGAAGCATTGAGTGCGAGATATCTATCTTTCGAGGGGAACGCAGCGACCGGTATACGTGAGTCTGATTGATGTGGCCGTGGACTAGATGTTGAGCCATGCGAGACCACAAATGCCAGGGGCCGCATGTACTCTCCGCATCTAGTATGTGTTGGGGTGGAATAGCGTCTTCCCACGTTTCTGCCGGTTTCTTTGGGTCGGTCCAAGCAGCAAACCTGTATTTGCGCTCGTTGATGTGAATATGGCCGCAGGGGTGGACTGCGTTGACCAAGACCGGGATTCCGTCCGCGTTTACCTCGTAGGTCGCCATGTTGGTTATCGGTATAAGGTATCCAGGTGGATGGAGTGTTTGGATAATTGCTCAATGTTTCGAAGGGTTGGTGTGGTAGACGACGGCCGAAGCGATCAATGGGTAATTCGTGCTGTCGACAGAGGATGTGCAATCAGTAGTACTTGAAGTGATGAGTTGAGAGTGATGAGATTAGAAAGTGACAGGATAAGTGGAGGGATTCGATGAATAAATACCCCAGACAGCATATATGAATAAAAACTGGCAGGAATCTTGAGTTCCGAACTACAAAGTCTAACGAGGGTCTTGGGACCAGTTCAGCGTACTATCATTGCTGTTGGAGCGAAACTGGTGCAGTACGACGACCTAGCTCTTGATATGGTTTGGAAGCGGACCAACTACAAACTCAGATTCAAGTATCATGTATATGGAAAAGGCCACCATGATGTTTGGTGCGGTGCCCAAGATGTAGATGACTGTCTTGTCGTAGGTGGCGGGGTGAATGCAAGTGCTGTTGTCTAAGTAGCCAGAGGGCTTCGTCAAGCCCCAAAGCCAATCATGGGATAAAAGAGTATACACCATAGACGTCTATATTATAAGACGCAGGAAAATAACTTTGGAAACCTGTTTGGCTTGTGTGCCGTCACAAGGGCTGGCGCAAGACTCGAGGAGAGCCGGGCATGCATTATTGTGAAAGGTATGGATTTTACTGCGGCAAGTAATTATTTTGTACTGTTCATTGAATCAGATATGCAAGTAGACTAGATATATAGATATATATCTAGATGAACAAGAAAGTCAATATAAATATATATTTATATATAGACATGAAGACATTAAACGACATGTGGGGTTGTTGGCAAGGCTAAAAAGAAAGCATCAGCCAAATTCGCCGGTAACCTCAACCAACTCAATCCACGACCAGCGCCTCACTCCAAACGCAGTTTTGCAGCCGTCCATTTTATTAAGCAGATTATTTTGCACGCTAGTAAATTACGTTCGGAGAGCGAGGAACCGCCTCGGGCCCAAGTCTCGCATGACGGAGGACGGACTGCCTCACCCCTCCAACCAACCCGCCACCATGAACCACACTCGCTCCAACAACGAGCCTCACCCGAGCGCCGCGGCAGCGATCCCCTCGTCGTCCTCGTCCTCGTCCTCGTCATATCCATCCTCGGCCTTCCCCTCCCCCTCTTCGCTCGATGCCGCGACGACGACGCACTCCCAGGGCCGCTTCCGCATCGCCACGCGCAAGCTGCCCATCTCCAAGGCCGGCGCCATCGACGCCATGACCGCGCGCATCGGCATCCCCATCCCCGAGATGATCTTTGGCGACAACCTCGTGCGCGTCGCCCACGCGCCCTCGGGCTGGACCCTCGACTTCGCCGCCCCCGACGCCCTCGACGCCGTCGACAAGACCGACCGCCACATGCTCAAGGTCGCCTACGCCCGCGACTGGGAGAGCACCCGCGAGGGCACCACCCAGAAGATCAAGGAGGTCGTCAAGCCCTACGACTGGAGCTACTCCACCACTTATGCCGGCACCGAGACCCCGGCCACGGCGGGTGCCGGCGCCGAGCGGCTGCGGGAGAACCCGGCCGATGCGATCCCGATCGAGCTGCTGAAGCGCCGCGACCCCATCCTCTTCTTCGACGAGGTGGTGCTGTACGAGAGCGAGCTCGACGACAACGGCATCTCCGTGTACAGCGCCAAGCTGCGCGTCCACGAGCACCGCATGCTGCTCCTGTGCCGCCTGTTCATGCGCCTCGACAATGTCATTGTTCGCATCCGCGACACCCGCGTCTACGTCGACTTTGACACCGAGCACGTCATTCGCGAGTACACGGCCAAGGAGGCCAGCTTTGAGGAAGTGAAGACGGTAAGCCCTTTCCCTGTCCCCTAGGGTGTAGGAGTCGCTCTAACCAAAAGACAAGGCACTGTACCGTTCTGGCCGCTTGCCTGACGACATCACCATCGGCCTACGGGACCCGAATATTCTCGACCCGTTCCTCAAAACCGTCGAGCATAGGATCGAGTCTGTGTCTTTGAAGAGTGCCTAGGCTCTGGCCCGTTTACGATACGCGGTTCTCTCTTCCATGATAAATGATTAGATCTATGAAAACCAAATCCTCATTGGATCAATTCTGCATAATAGGGTGGCCTCTGGCCCATTCTGTACATAGATATACACACAACTCCAAGTACCAACTACATTTGGCAATTTTGTAACCAATGATACCTCTTGACTTTTATTTCATCTTTGTGCTTCGGTTCTATTTGACCGAAGATGCTTTCCCTCGTCTTATCTTGAAAACCCCGTCTATGTACAGTCGACCGGACAATGAATTCGCTAATGACAAAAAACAACAGTACAGTATGTAGTGAAACAATGTAGAGTCCCTACATCTCAAAGAAGCCATCCTCTTCATCCTCCTTCTCGGTAGAGGCCATGGCCTCGCGCATGAGGCGGCGACGCTCCCTGCGATTCAGACCCTGCGTCTTGGCACCGTTCTGCTGCCCACCACCCGCCTTCGCCTTCGCCTTGCCGTCACCTGTCGCCTTGCCTGCATTCTTGCCCTGCGCCTGCTTGGCAATGACCTTGGCCATCCTCTCCCTTTGCGGCTGCGCCTTCGCGGCGCGCGACCGGGGCTGGCTCGCGCTCGCGTCGTCGTCGCCTGTCGCCGACCGTCGCTCGCGAAGCTGCTTCAGCGCCTCGGGGCCTTCGCTCATCGTCCTCTCCACGACCGCCCACATGGGCGGGCGCTCCGTGGCCAGCATGGCCTTTGCGGCCGGGACCTTCCCCCCGCCGTCGTCGCCGTCGGCCTCATCACCCTCCCTCTTCGCAGAGCCGTACAGGCTGATGTAGACTTCGGCGTGGGGGTGGTGTATCGTGTAGGCCTCGTCGACCTGGGCGATGTGCAGGTTGGCTTGGATCTTGCTCCGCTCTGCGTCGTCGGTGGCCGCGTCGAGCTCGCGCTTCAGCTGTTTGACCAGGCGCTCGGCCTTTTTGCGCTCTGGCAGCAGTTTTGTTAGTTACTGAGTGGTGATACACTGTTCAAGGTCGTCCGCAGCCTACCGAAAAACCTGACCATGTGGTACTTCGAAATCATGGCGCTTCTTCGCCTTTGAAAGCTCTTGTCCGCGATGGTGTTCTTGTGAGCGGCCAATTCGCGCTCCATTTCGTTGCGCAGATTCGCGGGAATCTCATTATTGCGAGACATCATACGCTGAATGCTTCTCGTTCTCTTCTTCGCCCATTCTGCCGAGCCTTGCTTGGCCTTGTGCCTTCCCGTGCTGAATCCGTGCTTGTTGCTGGCGTTGCCAGTTTGGCCTCGATCTCGCGGATTCTCGTCCATGGTTTGAATATCGTATCCGTCCTCTCGTGAAAATTCGAAGCAAGGGTTTACAAATTTAGCTTGCTGCGGCGAGCCTCGAAATGCTGAACCAGCAACTTTTCCCCCAGGTTGGAAATATTTCTTGGCTGATAAGATAAAGCTGATAACGATTTCGATGTGGGGTGAATCACGTGTATCACCAACCAATGGGCAAGCTGTTGTGGGGAAGTTCGCGGGAAGCTCCCACCATCGAACAACCTTGCATCATGACCCTGGTCGCATCTCAACTTGCTCTTTACACACCCGTGATTGGACCATGCTACAGGCGTCACGCAGGATCAATGGCCTAGACTTTTGGCCATTGACACACCAATTCGAGGCTGAGTGACACAATATCTACAGCGCGAGTTTCTCTCCCCTTTACGACTCATATCGCCCCTCGCCAATGCAAACGGAGTCGCCTGAATGCGCCGCAGCCTAAGTCGACCTCAAAATGGACCGTCCGGAGCCAGGCCTCATCAAGTGGACTGCCAATCCACAGCTGGACAGCTTCGTGCAGGTCAATCTTCAACATCGGCATGTCCAGATTTATGAGGCGAATGGCTTTGCGCGCAATGGCAGATTCGACTACGTGCGGCGCGTCCGACATGACGAGTTCCCCCCTCTGACGACGTATGACTGGTCACCATGCGATCCTGGCCTAATTGCGGTTGGTACCAGTGGGGGTGTCGTGAATCTGCTGCGAGTTGACGATGGCTCCAACGCCTTTGTCGAGCTGGGCTTGAAAATGGCGAGAAACTGTCACGCCGTCGCATTCAACACGACGGGCTTGTTAGCTGTCGGCCTGGACCGTGTGCGCATGGACCAGAGCTTACACGTTTGGGACGTATCGCGGTTGTCATCGATTGAGCCGCCCATACGGGGCTTCCCGCCTGATGCCCACGACCACGTCGACAACGTCGCCCACCTTGAACCCAGCGTTTCCGTATCCAGTCTCAAGTTTTTTGAGGATAGCCCGCATACACTTGTCGCCGGTATCAAGTCTCACGGAGTCAGGATACACGACCTACGTGACCCGAACCCAGCCGTCACATTTCATACAAGATGCAACAACAATATTGCCATTGACTACGCTGATCAAAACTACTTTGCGTCATCCAGCTTGGATCATCCCGGCGTCATGATCTGGGATCGACGGGCCAGTAATCGTCCTCTAGCGTCAACATCATATGTACAAACTGTGGAGGAAGATGATATGCCATGGGGGGCTGCTTTGCGCCTCGACCATGCAATCGAGACTGATCATGATCCATCCGCCGTAGACGAGCGACACTCTATGATTCGATCACTCCGCTACTGTCGCAATCAGCGTGGTCTATTAGCTATTCTCTCACGTACAGGCGAACTTCGAGTGCTTGACACAAAAAAGGATTCGCCATCCCCCAGCATTACGACGGAGCAAGGACCGGAACTGTTACATGTGGAGAGATCGCATGAGCTCGATTTATCCTACAGATACAACTCTAGGAAGAATGATCGCATTGTGTCTTTTGATTGGGTTACGCTGGGCTCGCCGGATCTTAATCCGAGGCTGCTTGTTCTGCGAACCAGCGGCAAGTTTGATATTCTGGAAAAGCCATCAGCCTCGACACATCACGCATACAAGCTCATTCCATGGCAATCTCCCCATCGCGGTTTGGAATCTGGCCAGCCTTACCAAGACATCATGCAGTTCGACCCCAAACAAGGGAGCGAAGTTCTTGCTGCCACGCTTGTAGACCAGGCACTTCATGATGTCCCGATTTTTGGCCCAGACAAGATTGCTGTCAAACAAGGCATCGAAGAGGCATTGAAAAACCAAGACTCGAGCTCTGTTGTAGTTGAGCGAGTAAATGAGATCAATGCCCCGCTTCCAGAGGCATTCTATGCATCGAAGACGATTGCGGGCAAGCTACGCTCCGTACGCAGTTACATCAAGGATCTGGAAAGCAAGATTCCTTCAACGGTGGGCCGATCACGAGTTCCGAATGAACTGTCGCTGGCTACCAATAGCGTCGAATCATGCAGGGAGTTTCACGAAGCGCTTTTGTCGGCAACTGTCAAGACCAGTGGCTTGCCGAGCGAAGCACAAAGCGTGGTCGATCATGCCATGCTGTTCCGCGCCAAGGAAAAATATCTCCTTGACCCTACAGTCAACAGACAGATTGTATCTGACGACCCCTGGAAACGATATGTGTGGGATTGGGTCGCTGGTCAGTTTCAGACCATGCCACTGCATCATTCTTGCTAACATAACGATAGACGCCGAGCTGGCCGCGTACGATAACAGTTTAGTGCTCTCCGGCGTCGATCTCAGCTATCTTGGCGTGCATGCGATATGGAAGAATGACCTAGGTTAGCCTTCCATGACCGTAACCAACTTGACTTACAGCTAACAAGCCAGGCCGTAATCCAAAAACAAGAACCAGCCCAGGCACCACCAACCTTCCTGACGCCTTGCAGTGGGAGCGCTTCATTGGACCGTACTGCAAGAAGCGAAGGTTTCCACGGTTCGACACCGTTTTCACCAAGCGGCCGCATACGCGACAGCTCTGCCTGGAGATTTGCGGCTGGGGCGACCCCGATTCCAACGACCCCAAGGGCTTTGAGCGTGACCCGTCGCCTGACTACCCAACGGCGATACACACGATGACGGCGTGCCGATCGCTATTCCATGGTGATGTGCGCCACGCCATTGCCATCCTGAAGCGAGCGAGCGCGGCGCATCCCGAGCTGCTGTTCGTATCGCTGGCGCTGCAGCTCATGGAGCGTGGTGGAGGCAAGCAACTCGCCAAGGAGCAGCTCGACTTTGACGATGCGGTGGCGTCCAAGACGGATCCATACCTGCGCGCCATCTCGACGCTCATTGCCACTGGCGACTGGTCCCTCGTGGCGGATCAGCGCTCGCTGCCACTTGCGGATCGCGCATACGTCGCCGTGCGCCACTTCCATGATGACGAGCTCACGAACTGGCTCGACGAGCAGGTTGAACGCGCCATCGCGGAGGGCGACGTCGAGGCCATCGTTCTGACCGGCGTCTCCGACACCCTCGTCGACGTCTTCGCCGTATATGTCGAAAAGTTCCATGACTATCAGACGGCCACGCTCGTGCTGTCGCTCTGTTACCCTCGATACATTGACGATTTTCGCTGCCGTGCCTGGCGCAACGCCTACCGCGCACTGCTCCAGCGACACCGCTTCTTCTTCCAACGCACCAAGTTCGAGGTCGAGTCCACCAAGCGCTCGAAGCGTGACGGCTCCAACCCGCTCCTCAAGCCGCCTTCCCGACAGATTGCGCTGCGGTGCATCTACTGCGACGCCGAGACGTCCCTCGCCAACCACCATCACCATCACCGCGCCAGCAGCGGCGGCGGCGGCGGACCGCCTCCGCCCCCTCCACCATCCTCCGGCATGGAGTCGCGCAATCCCCTGCTGGCGACCAGCATCAACGCGGGCGTCAGCTGCCCCAACTGCGGGCGACACCTGCCACGCTGCGTCGTCTGCCTGGAGGTGGTGGGCGTGCCGCGCTCCGACCGGCCCGAGGAGCGCGACGAGACGCGCATGGCCGGCCGCTTCCCGACCTTTTGCATGCGCTGCGAGCACGTCCTTCACTTGGACCACGCGCGGCAGTGGTTCGCCCGCCACGTCGAGTGCCCCGTGCCCGAGTGCCGCTGCCGCTGCAACTTTCGCGCCAACCCGGAGCTCAACTACCACTAGGAGGGAGCTGCGGGAGGAGGGGGGGAGGAGGTCCTGTATGTAGCAATGTATACCCGTGAGTTCTACTGGATCTCTGTTGAGATTTGAAAAAAATGGGAGTGTGCAGCGCAAGCATCCGTCCATGTACACGGAATTTAACAAAGGAGACGGGACTACTATACAATCAATATAAAGCAAGAGCCAAAAATGATGCTCTTATGCCCCAGGCATTTCCACTCCAGCATCTTGACGCAAACAGCACCATCTTGCCGTGTTTACAAGTTCATGACCATGTGTGAGTAACGTAAATGGCAGTGACCCGGGCGAATACATGCCGCCAAACGGCATTTTGTACGTACTACTTGCAATACACATTCTCCACATAATGGGTGCGTTTCAATTATTCAATTTTAAATAGGCATCAGATGAGCGTAATTCTTGATTGATGGCTAGTGTGGTATAATAATATCAGTAGATAAGGGTATCGAGAGGTAGGTTAATCTGTCGTTGTATGATGTCTTCGTTGAATTTCCTTGAAGCGTCTAAAAAAACCCAGAAAGATCCCATGCATAATTCTATGCACATTTCTTTTTCTCATGTCTTCTATTTGTTACTGTGATGAAACTTTGCCCTTGCACCACGGATGATCTAGCACCTGGGAAATATCCACGCGCGCATCCAGCTGGCGACTCAGCATGCAGCGGATAAGGTCGATGCTCTCGGGGCTCATGGTGAATGGCAGACGCAAGTCGCGGTCCATGATTTCGTCTATGCTGTAGAAAGGGTTCTCTTTGTATATGATGGTGTAGAGGAGAATACCCAGCGCCCACACGTCTTGCGGTTTACCGTCATAGGGCTTTCCGGCCAGGACTTCAGGGGCAGCATAATCTAGCACAAGTTAGCAATGGAAGGCAAAGTAGCAAGGGGGTGTGTATGTTGACGTACCAATAGTTCCAACAAAGACGTCAAATGGCCCGCTTCGGATGTAAGCGGCGCTGCCAAAATCAATGAGTTTGATGTTGCCCTCGCCGTCGAGAATAATATTCTCATCCTTTATATCTCGGTGCACGACCATGGCCTTGGTGTGCAGAAAGTGCACAGCTTGTGCTACCTGTACAAAAATGCTGCGGCACTCGGCTTCATCCATGTTGGATCGCAGCTCTATGTAATCGAAGAGGTCCATGCCCGGCAGCCCGTGAGGCACCATGGCAATGTAGTAGTTGACATCATCCTCGAAGAAATTCTCCATTTCAACAATGTTGGGGTGTCGTAATTCGGGTTTTCGCAAAAAGTCCAGAACATGAATCTCTAGGGGGACAGTCCCGAGTCTTCGGTCTCGCGTCCAGGTGTCGACGAGAATGCGTCGTTTTGTGACATACTTTAGGACCATCTTTTTGCCGGTTCGCTTGTTTCTGGCCAGCTTCACTTGGCCATATGCGCCCTGGCCCATGTCTTCCAGAATAACGTAGTCATTAATGGTTGCCTTGACAGGTTCCTCCTCTGTCAGTGTCACGACTGGTTGTGCGGCAGCTGCCTTGGGTGGTGATTGGGGCCGGGTTTGGCCCGTTAATCTTGCGGCAGCATTCGCTGTAGCGTCCTTTATTCTCGTCATGTCGAGCACTCTTGACGTGCCAGAAGACGGGGCAGGAGGCTGTCTAGGCTCATCGCCCTCAGTGTCGGATAGAACCATCGGTGAGTGAACAGGCGTCTGGCCGGGGGAGGGTTGATGCAGAGGCGTCGGCGGTCCGGAAGGTATGCGCTTGGCCGGGTCTAGCGTGTTGGGAACTGCGTGGACGTGCCTTGAATAAGTAAGCCAGAGGGCAAAGACCATTTCAGTTCCTGCGTGGGTCGAAGAGGCGTCGGTGTGGGCGTCATCCACGGCCTCCTCGGCGTCTTGCGATGTACCAGGCTGCTTCTCACTCTCAACAACACGCATCTGAACGTCAATGTTGAGGTCAGAACCGTCTCGATGCTTCGCAGCCAGTCCGTTGGGTTGTAGAAATGAAGCAGCAGCGTTGGATTTATGTTGTTTGATTGCTGTAAAGGCAGCAGCCCTTCTGAAGCGATGCTCTGGAATAACCATGCCGTCAAGTAGTTGCAGGCCGTCTTCTTCGGTTAGCGTCTCGACTATCTTGTCGAACCCTGGGATTAGGGCATTGATGGAAGTGCCAGCGGGCTTCTCGAAGCCAAATAGGGCGCCGCTAAAAGCAGAGTTGGAGCTGAGGATGTTAAAGTTCGTAGGGTCGACAACAATGATGCCAGCCATGTGCGGGAAAGTCGAAACTCTAAGCTCAAGTTTGCCATGTATTTGTTCGACAGTGCATGGAATATTTACCTTGCGGTAATTAGGACAGGTAAAGTAGCGTCGTTTCCTGGTCTGCGCGAAATCAATCTCACCCTGGGTTGGGTCGAAGCCTTGCCTGGGAATTCGTGGGATAAGGTTTGCAATGTCGATACCGGGCTTGACAGACTTGAATCCCCAAATAATTTCAGTAGCGCCAGTCACAGTTTTCACAACGCCTTCTTCATCGACCTCGATGTGCGCGACATCCTCATGGATCTCCTCAAGCACCCATATCAAGCCAATCTGCTTTTCCTTAACCCACAAACTGGCAGAACCGGTAAGTCCATTGCGCTTCTGGATAGGAACGACATCGCCACAGAGCAAAACGCCTCGAGAGCCTGCAGAACGATCGGCACCGGAACCACGAATCCTCGGCGGCTCAGCATCACCACTATGGATGGTTTGAGCTCTCCGTGGAGGCTGTGGTGTTTGTGATCTTGAGTTTGGTTTGCTCAATAGTTGGGCAGTAATGCCGGAGCGTCCACCTAGAAGCACGGATGCGGCTGAGCTGGCAGGAGACAAGTCACCGGCAGCATCCGGTATGGAGTCACCGTCATCTTTGCTGAGCAGCTTTCGTTCGAGCCATGCACGTCTCTCTTCTTGTACAACCTCCAAGATGCCCATCTTGCGGACTTCGGCCTTGGTTACACCAAATACCAGGCAAGCTAGGTCGTTGGCGGCGAGGATGGTCCAGGGAGGTTTAGCTTCGGTAGTGAAGATGGCTTGGGCGGCAGGCACCCATCTGTTGGTGTGACCATGCACAGCAGGGATGATGGCACCTGGGAAATTCTGAGAAGGTAACGTTTGCTGGGTGAGGAGAGGCGAAAGGCTTGGCTCTGGATGCAAGGTCGGGCCAGCCATGAATGGCTGGGCCATTGTGTCCATAAGCTTGTCTTTGAGGGCTACGGAGAGGGTATCCGTCAGGGTGCGTTTGAGGCTGGTTGGCCGTGACGCGGGCGGTGACGTGGTGGCAGTTGTTTTACTCTCGTCTGTGGGTGTTCTACTCGATTTTTGCGAACCATCTTGCTGTTGCTTGGCTGGTAGTAGACGTGTAGAGGTGGGTGATATAGCGAGATCCTCGGGCTCTTCGTGGATAGTGGCAGGTTCTTCGCTGAAGGCGGCGTGTGGGGTGAACTGCTTGTCGAATATGTTCTCGGCAGACACGTCTGCGGGCCCGGTAAGCGGGGGCACCGCAAAGGAGGCGTCTGGGTTAGGCAGGTTGCTGGCTCCAATGATCTGAGCCTTGGCGAGCATCTCGAGCATAGTCTGGGCCTCCAAGTCGCCGGCGAGCCTGGCTTGAGCACTGGCCAGACCAGCCTGGTTGGGGGTGAGGGGTTGGCCGAGTCGGTCTTTGATGAATTCAAGGGAGCGTTTGAGAACATTTTGGCGGTTGTGGAGGAAGTCTTCGGACTGGTGGGCAAAGGAGAAGGAATGCAGCGACTCGGTCGGGAAGCGGGAGAGGTCTTCGGAGAAGCCGGGAGAGGCAGGAGCGGCGGAGATGGAGGAGAGCGGCGCGGGGGCGGCAAGAGCGGCACTCATCGAGGTCGAGCGGGAGAGGGTTACGACGGACGGGCTACGGGAGGAGGCGTTGGAGTTTGGCATGGTGGGATTGCGCGAGGGAGGATGCTGCCGTATACGGCGCAGGCCAGAGAGACCGAGGCCATGTTCGTGGTCGGCAACGGGCGAGGGCCTGCACCAATTTAAGAGAAAAGTTAGCAGCGGCATGATGCTGAGAGGTGACACAGCATGATGGGTCGCGTTTCACACGGAGGCGCGCGTCGGCGGCGGATGGGAGGCCGTCTGGAGTGGAGGGGGAGCGGGGAGAGCTGGAATCAAGGCAAACACAACGACGGGTGGCGGCAAGAGGAGGTGAAGTGGGCAAGATGGAGATATGGGACAGCAGCGGACATCAAGGCGGGCAGGGAACAAGAAAAAGAACAAATATCGACTGACTGACTGACCTGGTCATCAAGTCATGGTCCGGGTGGGCGGCAGATGACGGGCCCTCAAAGGACTTGCGAAAGCGGGTGCGGTCGGGGTCAGCTGAGAGGGCCAGGTTGCTGGTGCTGAGGGTTTTGGGCAGCGAGAGGGGCGTCAACAGGTTGTCCCGGCCTCTCTCGCCATCGTCATTTGGGTTGTTGCCGCCTGCGAGGGGAGAGTCAGCATTCATTGTCCCTTGATGCAGGCTGGACAACGGTGAAGCTATGACGACGAGCTGGAGCTGGAGCTGGAGCTGGAGGGGGAGGTGGAGGGGGAGGGGAGGGGAGGGGAGCTTGATGCAGCCCGCAAACGGTGGGTAATTGTAGCTGCGTGTGGTGTGTGGTGTGGGCTAATAATTTTTCGGCGATGCTATTTTGGAATTCTGGAGGGATGGGGTGAGCGAGCGTCGCGTACGTACGGTTACCATGCATGGTGGCTTGTCCCAGGGGATTGGAAAAGCGAGATGGCGAGGGGCTGGCTGAGAATTCCCAATATGCAGTGAGTGGGAGCCACCAGCGATCATGGACAAAGAACGATGGGCGCGACGGGTTTTTTTTTGTGTGTGTGTCTTTTCCTTCTTCTCTTCCTTTTGCTTGGGCCGGGACAGCGGCTGGCTGGTTGGGGGTTTCTGGTTTTTTGTTGACGAGGGAGGTCGAGACGCGGCGAGGCTTTGCTTCTGGATATTGGAGACAGCTAGGCGGAGAGGAAGGGAGGCAGTCAGTCAGTGGTCACCCGCCGGGGCCGGCCGCCCTTTGCCGCTGGAGGTTTCAAGCGGACAAGAATGCTAAGGATTGCTAAGGATTGCTAAGGATGGGCGCTAGATGCAGATTGGTCGGCGCGGGTGATGATGACGGGCGATGGTGTTGGCGGCCGCGATACCCGCGGGACATGGAGTAGTTTGTTTTGTTGAAGATGGAGAGTCAAGGTATCAGAAGAGAAGCCTCCTCAACAAGGCCCAAGCGAGGCGCGAGCGAGGCGAGGTGAGGCGAGGCGGGGTGTGTTTTTCAGGCACCCTGCCACCACAGCCTTGCTGACAGGAGGAGCCTACTGTAGGTACCTACTAGGTACTAAGGTATTAGCGGGTAGTTGCAGGTTACAGGCTGTTGGCCTTGCTTGTTAGCATAGTGGTCGCTAAAGCCTTGACTGCAGCGCTAGGTAGGCTCGTGCACAGGTACTGACTTGTTGGTTGGTCCGTGATGCCTCCCTCACTGGACAGCGGACTGGGACGGTGGACAGTGAGTGCATGGTGGCGCATGCAGCCATCACCCCCAGCTGATTGGACCAGCCTGTAAATAATACTTAATTGTATTCAATATTTCTCGGTACCAACTACATAGCCAGGCATGCATCACTAGTATTCCTGGCATCGAGCCTGCCAGTAGATTTTGTTTTACCTTCGTTTCAACTCGCTACAGAGCAATGCCACCTGGCTACGTACCACCAGCCAATAGGAATCAGCATCACCTTGAATAACTCATGACAGTACGGAGTAAATGGTGGGATATTACTATGCTATAGCGTCGGATCCTTGCCCACCGTGCCTGGTAACTGCCAGGGGGCAACAAAATACTTGACAGGTCAGACTCACGCATGACTCTAGTTCCGCACTTCTGGTCCTTTCCTAATAGTCAACCATGACTCGTTCATGTTCCTGATAGTCAACCATGACTAGTTCATGTTCTATGCTTGCACGTAGAATCATCGCCCCTTGCGCACAATTTGCCGCAAATCCACACTCACAGCACAGGCACCGCCCTTGCCGGCATCGCCGCCTCATACGCCGCCATGAATCGCAACAGCCCCTCCTCGTCGCCCGCCCGCGCCACCACACACAGCCCAAACGGCCGTCCGTTGTACCGGAGCGTCGAAAGCGGCACCGCGCCCACCGGATACCCGGCCGCCGCCGCGTGCACGCAGAATCCCGAATCGCACGGGCCGGCCAGTACGTTGACCCCGGCTCGGTCCAGCGCACCGTCCAAGATGGCCCGGGCCTTGGCGCGGAGCTCCGCCTTGACCGCGTCGACCTGCTCGGTCGGCTCGTTGCTGTTCATGGCCTTGATGAGTTCGTTTTGCTCCGTGTATGCTGAGCGAAGTCTGTCAGTCGGGTACGGGTAGGACTTGTAAGTAAAGAATGAACGACTCACGCTCCGGCATGGCTCGGTCCTGGTTGTCTTGGTTAAACTTGACAATGTCCTTGACGCTGCGAATTGAACAATCGTCAAAAACTTTGAGGAATTTTGGGAGACAGATGTTGTTGAACTCCCAGTCTGTCTGCGTTTTAGCAACATTGTTCAGCCTGTGACGTGTCTCGTCACCCATCACACTCACGAGCAAGAGAGATTGTATCCGGATACCCAGTCAGATCATGCAAAGCAAACGGATACTGCAACGAGCATCCGCTTTTCCGCAATGTCTCTACCATGGCCTCATACTCTTCCACCTAAAACGCCCACCATCATTAGCCCCCTCCCTTGTCACTTCACTTCCGTACGCTCTCTCCTCGACAAACTCACCATGTTCTCCGCCGTGCCCTCATGCTGCCGACACATGGGCTCGTCCAGCGTCCAGAGTCGCGGATCCACGACGCCCACCTTGACGCCCTTCCACGAGCCCACGTCCCCCGGCGGCGCGTCCCAGTCGCGGCCGAGCAGAAACCCCGCCAGCGCCCGGACATCCGCCGCCGACTTGGCCATCGGCCCCGGGCTGTCGTAAAACTCCGTCATGGTGAACGCGCCGTCCGCGTCCAGCGCGCCGACCGTCGGCTTCAGCCCGTACAGCGCGTTGCGGCTCGACGGCGTGACGATGGAGCCGATGGTCTCGGTGCCCATGGCCAGCGGCGCGAAGCCGGCCGAGAGGGAGACGGCGGAGCCGGTGGACGAGCCTCCGGGTGCCTGGAAGAAAAGACAAAAAAACGGGTTAGGGAGAGAAGAAGAAGCGGAAGAAGCGGAAGAAGCGGAAGAAACTCTAGATTTTCTTTAAAAAAAATTGCCTTACGGAATGACCGAGAATCTTCTCGTCTTTTTCGATGGCGCGGACGTAGGGCGATAGGGTCTGGCCGCCGTGGGCGGACCAGCCCGGCATCATGTAAGTCATCTTCATGCCGCAAAATTCGGTCATGTTGGCCTTGGCCAGGATGATCAATCCACCGTCAATCATCCTCTGCACAACCGCCGCGTTTCTCCGTGCCTTGGCCCCGACCAGCGCCAGCGAACCACAAGTCGTGCTCATGCCGAGGCCAGACGCCGTCGTCAAGCAGTCCTGCAACAAAACCAGTCAACGGATTGATACTTGTCAGTCGGGGTAAATATCAGGGCGGGCTCGCTCACCTTGAGGATGATCGGGATGCCGTGTAGAGGCCCACGAAGCTTGCCGTCGCTGCGCTCCTGGTCCAGCTTTGCCGCGGCGGCGAGGACCTTTTGTCGGGGCGGTCGCGAGATGAGGGCGTTGAGGCCGGGGTTGTGCTGCTCGATCTGGGCGAGATATACCTCGACAACCTGAACGCTGGTGATTTTGCGCTGTGCGAGGAGCTGAGTGAGCTCCACGGCATTGGTCGTTTGGGGATTGAAGAAACTAGCCATTTTGTAATTTTCTTTATATTACTGTCTGTGTTGCAACAGTCATGTATGTTGTGACGCTGCGCTGTTGAAGTAGTTGTCCATGTAGTCCAGGCAACAGAATTGATTTGGTCGGCCATATCCTCATTTGGATGGCTGCGGCGGCCAAGCGGATACTTCACAGGCACCGAGATCTAATAGGCATCCGAAGGAGACACTATCCATACCTTGACGTATTATCTGTTGCTGACAGTTGCGACTCCAGCAACGTAGCCTCACTAGCCAGGCAGCTACATACAATGATCCTACCAGAGTGTAGATCGCTGTAGCTTTCCGCAGAGCCGTGGCCCTATGCACAGCTATGAACCATTTGAACCTAAAAATTCTTGTCCAGGGGCGAACCGCAACCAATTACTTTTAGCTTTCAGATCTACTGGCTGCTGGCCGTACAGTACTTTACAGCCGAACGCGCTGTTGATGCCACCTACCCTGTAGTGCATGGTAACCTCAACCTAGTTCTCGGAAGAGGCGTGGATCGATCTACAACGGCTAGCACTGATCTTGCGGTTACATTGAGATCCTTTGGGATGGGTTGCACACGTGTTAGGGCTCAGCAGACTTGGGGTGAGCATGTGCCGCGAATGTTACCACGAGGTGGCTCATGACCACCTGGGGTTGAGACTGTGAGGTGAAGCAGGGCCAGCATTTAAATTAATTAACTAGCAGGAACGAAGGCGGGGTGGCAAGTAGCGACCTGACTAGGATGAGAAACTCTTGGACGAACTACTGGGCACGTGTTGGTGGTGGATGAGCGGCTTTTGACCGTCAAAGCCTCGCATTTGTGTGTGGTAGGTAATCTGCCGATGGCACGAGGTGCTGGTGGGTTTGCAGGCAGACTGAATCTGGAGGGGGACAAGTAGGCAGGAGAGAGTAAGTGTGTGTGTTGATTGATAGAAATATGTATAGAATATAAAAATAATAAATATGTGTCTGGACGATGATGATGACGATGCGATTCGATTCGCAACCTTGCCAGGGCAAGAAGAGCGCTAGAGCCGAGAACGGAACAGAAGGGCGGCGATAGTTTGCCCCGGATTATTTGCTGGACTATTTATTTACTATTTTAGATCCAGGCTCGCGTGGACGTGGGAGGGGAGTTGGGATCTACTAGAAGGCAGTAGTTGAACTTGTTACAGGGCTCTGACAGGCTCAGAATAGCTGAAACTAGTAGTACATAGGTAAGCTGTTGGTGCGAGACCAGTGAGTGAGTTGCTGCTGTTGAAAACATGGGAAGACCCCAGGCATAGAAGGGGGGG
>JANZYN010000084.1:0-131155 GCA_025583755.1 Cordyceps tenuipes | reverse complement strand
CCCCCTCCCCCACCCCCCCCCCCCCCCCTGGCAAACAAAACCCCCCCCCCCCCCCCCCCCCCGCCAAACTTGCCAGACAACCCAAAGGAGATCTTCCAGTGCGACCTGGGAGACTGCGACCAAAAGTTCGTCCGCTTGGACCTGTTGGCCAGGCACAAGAAGCGTCACACCGCGTCCTACACCCCACGTAACCGCATCCCCAGCTTCGACACGTCGGCGGAGCGCAGCGCGACTCTGCAGCACTCACCGAGGCAGCAGCATGCAAGTGTCACGGGAGCGGCATCGCGGCCAGCCTATAGCCATCCTGCGCATCCGCATTTGAGCGGCCCGCATGACGCAGCCGGGCATCCCAGCTATCAGGGCAGCATCTGGCCTACAGCGATAGATGAGCAGTCGCATTCGCAGTCGCCTATCATGCGCCACCGGAATAGTTTTTATGGCGGCGACCCAGCATCAATGCCGGAACCCGCTACTCTAATACCATTCTCTACTGCTACATTCCCCCAAGAAAACCGAATGAGTCAAGCAAACTTTGCCGCATGGTTATTTGACCCGCAGGCCACATATGGCGACTTTAGTGTTTCGAACCTCCCCTTTCTTGAGGGCGGCCTGGAATCAACGTTCAACAACACGATACAATATGACTACGAGTCTCTCCACAGCCTCTCACCAATCGCGCCAACGCCGCCCAGGCTTTCGGATGTGTCAGATGAATGGCCCACGGAAGCGAGGCGTAAGGAGGTCTTGCAGTGGTTCCAAATCTTTCGCAAAAAGCGGCCGAAATTTGACGCTCTCATGCCTACGCTGACGCAGGAACACGGTGGTGACTTACCAGCACTGAATGTCGAGATGCTGCGCGAATGTCTCAAGGAATTTTGGGATAGTGTGTCCCCGAGACTTCCCATCGTGCACCAGAACACGTTCTCCGCTAGTCGTTGCTCGGTGTTCCTACTTCTAGTCATGATTGCTCTCGGGGCGGCTTCGTTGAAATATCACGACAGGACAGGCCAGAGAACGGAGTACAGAGCATTTGCCGACGTTATAATCCACTCTGTGCGATGGGAAATTTTGACCTCGGACGACTCGATGCCACCTGCAAACCTTTGGGTAGCGCAGGCTCTTTTGTTGGTAGAGTTCTTCGAGAAGCTATACTCCTCAAGACGGTTCCACGAGAGGGCGCACATATACCACCCCTCCTTTCTCACACTGCTTCGCCGAGGCAGCCCGCTGATCGGACGAACAGGCAGCGAATCGCCGGCTGAGCCAGAGGCCCTCAATGAACGGGGGCCGCTGCCCGGGCTGCCTGTGGACTCGCACACCTGGTGGACGCGGTGGGCCGAGACCGAGTCCATGCACCGCGTTGTCTATGCCGCCTTCATGCTCGACATCATCCATGCAGCAATTTTTGGCCATGCTGCCGACATGGCGGCGCACGAGATCCGCCTGCCGCTTCCCTGTGATGATAGCCTGTGGGCGGCAAACAGCCCCGAGGAGGTGCGGCAGCTCGATGCCAACCTTCGCATGTACGGCTTCAAGCAGGTGTCCTTTTTGGACGGCCTCAAGAGCGCTCTGCACGGTAAGGAGGTCAAGACGCATTCGTTTGGGCGCATGATCATCATCTCAGGCCTGCTGAGCGTCGGCTGGCACCTCAGCCACCGCGAGACGCACCTTAAGTGGCTCGACCTGCGCACGCCCTCGACCGAGGTGCAGGACAACTGGCGCAAGATGCTCCTGCGCGCATTTGACAATTGGAAGGGCAGCTTCGACGGCGCCATGTCCGGCTCCATGTCCGAGTCTCCCGCCACCAGCGGCGGGGGGCTGCCACTGAGGCGTGGCCCGTCCAACGGGCCCATCCACAGTGCGCAGCTGCTATTTCACCTCGCCCATATGACACCCAACGTCGACATCATCGACTGCCAAGTGTACGCGGGGATGAAACGCATCCTCGGCCGCAAGGTGTCGGCCCGCGACTACGCCAACGCCACCAAGCGCATGGCCACCTGGGCCCGGCTCGGCTCGACGCGCCACGCCATCTACCACGCCTTCCGGCTGCTGCACCGTGTGCTCGTGGAGCCGGACCCGCGGCGACCCTCTCGCAGCGGCGGCGCCGACGGCCGGAGCGCTCTGTGGTGTAGCTACTCGATCCGGGACGAGCCCGACCCGCACCGACCCTGGATCATGTACTTTGCCGCCCTGACGATATGGACTTTTGTGCAGGCGCTAGGCCGTTCGACAGGTAAGCCGCTCCCGCTTCGGTCGCCCGACGGTAGCGGCAGCAGCAGCACGACGGCCCACGGCCGCGCGGCCGAGTACCTGGCGCGCGTGGCCGCGAGACCGGAGCTGGACGAGCGGTCGGCGGGTATGCTGCATGACGGGCTGCCGGACCTGCTGGACGTCATGGTGGAGATCCTGCAAGAAGCCGAGACGGAATTGCTCGTGGAGGCGCGGAATCGACTTCGTGTCTGCAAAGAAATGATTTTAGGGAGGCCGTAGCTATGGGACGCACTTTATCCCAGGTTAATAAATTGAGTCGTACATAACTCCGTACTTGAATTGGTAAGCTGCGTCTGTGGCCCCCCTGTCCAATCAAGTGCGGCGGTTACGTCTCCACAAACGGCCCAGGCCAGCAGCTCTCTGCGTCACAGCGACCGAGCCAATAAAGAGGCATTCATCATCCATCAGCTTCATCCTCCCTCCATTGCATTTCATCCCGGGTAACCAGACCGCAGACATCGGCGCAAAAGGGCCCATATCGACTTGATCAACCTCCCTGACCCGCCCCATAAGCAGCCGCCATGAAACCCGTCGTCAGCGCTGGCCACGCGTGGTCCTGGTACGTCCCGCCGGAGGGACTCCCCTCGTCAAGAGGAGCCCTCGCGAGACGCCGTCAGCCATAGCTAACCCGTCTCCAGCACCGTCGTCTCTGTCTTTGCCATTGTCATCCTGTCCGTCTTGGCGATCGTGTACCGAAGCGGCCACGAGGAGTTTGTCGGCGGCAACGAGGATCCCACACCCGAGGAGGGCGTCGCCATTTCAGGCACCATCCTGACGGCCGTATTTGTCTACCTGGTGCGTTCTCTCAGCTTTCGCCACTCTAGGCTACCTTGACAGCGTGTCCTCCATTTACTGACTGCCGATTCTGCAGGGCTTCTTCGTCTTTTGCGGCTGCCAGGGCATGCTCCACGTGCGGGAGAATCGACGAGGCACCATTGCCCTATAAATGATAGCATCGAGGTGGTGGAGGCAAAGGTCACGGACGACCGAGATTTGGTGTATAAATGCCTGGTGGGATACAATTTTACGGCGTTACTTGGGAGCATAAATGTTTCTTTATTACCATGTCCTGGGGACGGGCCAACGGATCCTAGCGCTTGACGCGCGTTGCGTCGTGCTCACGGAGACAGAGGGTTGGCCGCGTTTGTCGGCCAATGTACAATACTAGATAATGGATCGTCAATAAAGCGCTCGCTTTACGGATACGGTCTTGTTTACAGTGAGGTAGGTAGCAAGGCCCGAGAACCTATGAACAAAAATGGCGTCAATGAGAAGGCACCTGGTGCTCTATAGATGCTGCGAGAGCTTGATCCTAGAGTTGAATTTGGATTTATCGCGCAACATTTGTGGTTGCTTCATGACTTCTAGCTGATGGAGTGATAGGCAGCAAGTGATAATTAAAAGGGGTCCTCTTTTGAAGTTATTTTCTTTGTATTTCTCCTAGCCCATAAGGGTGTCAACTCGAGGGTATCATTGATTCAATAGCGAAGGATTCTGCTCTGGCCACGTCATGCCTAACCTGGCCATGATGCTATCCGGGACGTCAAAGGGCCTCTCTGTCGGGATAAGGCCGCGCTCAGCAAGGACCGGCAGCGACAGGTCGGGATCTTCGTCAAGCGCGCGCTTGAGGCTGCGAGCCAGCTCCGTGACATCCTCAATGGACACGATCCACTCGCGGGCCCAGCGAGTGCTGAGGGTGCCCGGGATGCCGATCTGGATGCTGCGGTAGGGCAGGCGGCGGAGGGCGGGGTCGCGTTCCGGGTCCCACTGGACGCGGACCTCGGCGGCACGATCACGGGCCGGACCGGCATCCGCACCGGCGCCACCGTGAGAGAGCACGCCGCGCTCGAGGAGCGCAAGGAAGTCGGCGTGCCTCATGCGCAGGGCGAGGATGCGGGCCTGGCGCGCGTCCTTGTAGGAGTAGCCGGCGCGGTACATCATCCACGCCCAGCTGGGCTTCACCCAGGTCATGCGGCCAGGGCGGAAATCGGGCGAGGCATCGAGACGCTGGGCGGCGACGGCGGCAGCGGCGATGGTGGCGGAGTAGGCTTGGTAGACGGTGATGGTATCACCGTCGTAGAGGGCCCTAATTTGGCGGTAGGGGACCGCTGTGGTGTGATGTATGGTGTCGGCGTTTTCTGCCATGGTGGTTGGTGTTGGTTGGAGGGATGTTATCTCGGGTACGAATAATGTGTTGGGTGCGTATTTGTGAAGGCCAGTCTATTCTCAAGAAGCCGAGGTGTGATTATATAGCATTTGGTGAACATAGGCAGCATCCCATGACTGTGCGGCTGAAGGCCGAGCCGGCGTGTGAGCCATAGCATATGTAGGGATCAATCTGCTTGACGATGTTGGATGTGGACAGGTAACTCGGCGCTGACGCGAGGCGTTTTAAAGCTACAGCGGTCAGTGAGTCAACCGTCCAAAAAGTTTTACGGCGATCGGAGAGATTGGAATATGGGAGGGAGTCGGTTCTTTGGAGCAAGGGCTTTGGATTTTTATGTAACTGGAAACAATCATCTTACCTTACATACATTGTCGTCTGATCCATCAGTTTATTGCAGGGCCTGGGAAAGAGTCAAAGCGTCCACTGAAACAACCAGAACCACGAACTAGAACCACTGGAACCAAGTGGAAAATGCACTAATAATGTTGGCACTTAGTACCTGGGCAAGCTTTGGCTGGCGTGCTTTCCAGTCCTCGGGACATACAAATATCCATAGGCGTCTGCAGTGTGCTTGTATGGACTCTTCTGTACACATATAATACTCTGAATTATACCCGGAAAAGAACCCGCCTCAAAACGTAAAACTGCACCAGTCCAGACGCCTTCTGTCACAGAATTAGCCAAGTGTCTCGTCAGCTAAGCCGCACGCCGCCTACGTAAGGCGAAGCCAAGATCCCCGCCCACTACAACCAGCCCGCCAGCCAGCCAGGTCAAGTCTGTTGCTTCACTGTTGAACAAGGCAGCAGGCTCCCGCTGCATCTCCAACCCCGCGTCGATCCTCTACCGCTACCGCACTTCTTCCCGACATTGCGGCTTGTGCCTCTTAGACGGGGCTGCGATAACCTGGTACTCTACCGCTCCCGCCACGTCTCCGTCGAGCCAAGTCCAAGGCCCTCAACAAGTACGCCGCCCCTCGAGCCACCAGGTTCTCTCCTGCATCACAAGCTGCACCCCTCGCCGCCCCGACTGCCTTCTGCCGACCGATCCGGAAACATCAGACAACGGTCCGTTCTCCGATCAGGGGATGACTGCCCCGGAACAGCCCGCTGGGGGACCAGAGCCATCATCCCAGTCTCCTAGCGAGCCTGTGACCCAAGAGCCTTCCACGATCCATGTTGAGCCCAAGGCAACCGATGCCGCTCCGCCTGCAGACACCTCTGTAGCCAAGGATGCACACCCAACCTCGAAAACACCTACGGCGGCCGAGGGAATACCATCCCCGACCGGAAACGCGCCTTCCCACGCCGCACACGTGGCCGAGTCTACACCCGAAACTCCAGCCCCGACTACACCGCCTGCGCAGACAGATTCCAAAATGTCACAGCAACTGGCCGCTGCTGCCATCTCTACGAAGCAAGAAGAACATGTCACGGCCGACGCACGAACGGAAAACGACAGCATGTCTGCGTCCGCCATCACCATCCGGCCACCGAAAGCCCACGACGCCGATGCTTCCGTCCAATACCTTACCCCGGAGCCTTCGAGCTATGTCGATCCTACACCGGCCACGCCGATAACCTCCCAGCCGACATCACGGTCGCCCTCCAATGCTGCAGGGTCCCATCGCTCCGATTCAGCCTCCCCGGGCCGGGTAGGTGCCGACGGCGACGACAAGCGGTATTCGAGCGAGGAGGAGCATGACGGCGGATCCCGGTCTGAGATCCAGAGCATCATGGAGCAGTTCAGCGAGCATGGAGGAGGACCCGACGCCGACGAAGTCATGAGTCCGAGACTCGAGATTACCTCGCCCATGTTTGGAGGTCCCTCGCAGCACCCACCCAGAAAGTCAAGCCTCGAGCCGCTTTCCACTAGAAATGCGACGCCGCAGATACACGACTCGGATGCGTCCGGCACTACCATGTCGACCAAAGACCAAGACACTCTTGACGAGCAAGGCCCGCCCGTGCCCCCAAAAGACGGGTCGTTTGGCACGCCGTCCAGGAAAAAGGAAGCTCGGGGCTCGACCAGCCTTGCTTCGCCAACATCGCCGCAGCTGCCCATGCACCGCCCTCCCCCTCCCCAGCCCGAACCCGAGCCAGCGCTGCCGTTTGACTTTTACAGGTTCCTCGAGCACCTACGAAACAAAAGGGCCGATCCCGTCGCACGCTATCTCAAGTCCTTCTTGAACGAATTCTCCAAGCGCCAGTGGATGGTCCACGAGCAGGTCAAAATCATTAGCGACTTCTTGGCCTTCATTGCCAATAAGATGATGCTCTGTGAGGTCTGGCGCGACGTCTCGGACGCGGAATTCGACAACGCTCGCGAGGGCATGGAGAAGCTTGTCATGAACCGGCTATACACGAAAACCTTTTCGCCTGCCATCCCGCCTCCGAAGCCCGTTCCCGGCGCGAGGCCCAAGAAGCGTGGCGGCGAGGTAACACTAGGGTCCGGTCGGCGTGGTCAGCACCAAGAGGACGTGGAGCGGGATGACATTCTCTCGCAGAAGATTAACATTTACGGCTGGGTTAAGCCTGAGCATCTGGACATTCCCGCCATTGAAGAAAGTGGACGAAGGTTCCTAAAGTTGGCGCAGCAAGGTTCGCCTGACCCATTCCAGAGTGCCGCGTAAGCTAACCAGTGCAGAATTGTTGAAAATCAAGTCATATCGTGCTCCGCGAGACAAGATCATTTGCGTGTTGAATTGCTGCAAAGTAATTTTCGGTGCGTTCTATTCTTTTTGCTACGTGAACCATGCTGATGGCT
This sequence comes from Cordyceps tenuipes, assembly GCA_025583755.1. Taxonomy (NCBI): domain Eukaryota; kingdom Fungi; phylum Ascomycota; class Sordariomycetes; order Hypocreales; family Cordycipitaceae; genus Cordyceps; species Cordyceps tenuipes. Next base: position 123,951 of record JANZYN010000084.1, on the reverse strand, counting down.
CCAGGCCTCCTTAAACATAATAAATCCGACTCATCGGCAGACTCGTTCATGCCTCTCCTTATATATGTCGTTCTACAATCGAACCCCGAACATTTAGTATCTAATCTACAATATATTCTGCGATTCCGCAACCAAGATCGTCTCGGTGGCGAGGCTGGTTACTATCTCTCGTCCTTGGTAAGGCCTTCTCATTTTATGCAAGCAACTACCCCCTGAGTGCTGACCTTGCTTGCAGATGGGCGCGGTACAGTTTGTGGAAAACATGGACCGCACCTCACTCACCATTAGCGATGAGGAATTCGAAAAGAGCGTCGAGGCCGCTGTTTCCGCCATTGCCGAGCGCAACCAGGCCCTCTCTCCCACTATTCGTCAGCAAGCGACCTTCTCCGAAAAGCCGAGTTGGGGCGACGGCGCTGTCGGCGGCGCCAGTGCCTCCTCTCCGCCGTCAAGTTCAAGGCCCAGCTACGACGGCGACGCGGAGTCGAGCGAGGGCGCAGCCATCTCCGGGCTGCTGAGAACCTTTCAGCGGCCACTGAGCACCATAGGCCGGATGTTCTCCGACGAGCCCCCCGCGTCCTCTCCGTCGTCCTCCTCGCGCCCCCATCACCATCCGCCGCCACGGTCCTCCCAAGACGGCAGCTCACGGCCCCGAACTAGCACCGAGGAACCCCCGCTGCGACCATCCGCCCGTACGCAGACCCAGAAGCAGCTGGCGCCGCCGGCGCACACCCTCTCGGTGGAGGAGGCCGCCGCGCGCCAGGCGAGTGCCGAGACGGCCGAGGCGCAGCGCCTGCAGCGCGCCGAGCACGCCAACGTCGTCGAGACTCTGGCCGGGATGTTCCCCGACTTGGACAAGGATGTTATTAGCGACGTCGTGTACGAGAAGGAGGGAAGGTGAGTTTTTCTCCCCCCCCAACTCCCCACGAACCACGGCGCAAGCATGTTGGCTAACCGTTTGTGTTTCTTTTTCTTCGCTATCAGAGTCGGCTTGGCGGTTGATGCATGTCTGGCTTTGTCCAACTAGGCGTATTCTATCTTTTTCTTTATCCGTTAAACCATTTGCATGGTGGGGAGCCGTTTTTACCACGGCCATGTTTTTTTATCCCCCCCCCCCCCCCCCCGATATTGTTTTCTCTCCCATTGACTCGGAATGTTATTCCCCCTTTCATCGTAATTGTACATGCCATGTACAGAGAATAAAGAAGGCCTTTCTCGGATTTTTTCCCTTTTACATGTGTAGGACTTCATCTCCCTGTGCGTCTTAGCTTCCCGCGTTCATACTCCTCGTGCCTGCGTCGAGGACCAAGTCTCACATGCCTGGACGCTATTCCATCTATAACACCACGAAAGTACGCAGTATCCCAGTCTATTCATATACTAGATCTACCGAACAAGAACGAACATTTTTCTTGCTTGTATCCTGTGGCTTCAACGCACGCCATGGCAGCGAGGCCTTTCTAAAAAAAAGAAACTGAAATGTGCAAATTAAAGGAATGACTAGATGTCGCTGTCTGCCTTGGCTATATCTTCTCAGCTGAGACCAATATCCAATTCTCCTACTTTGTACTGCGCAAAGATATGGATACCAAAGGCGTGATTATTCTTCTTCCCGCGAAACAAAGACAAGAAAAAAAAGAGTGGTACCAAACCCGCCAGATCGCCCATAATACAAGAGATCGGATGAATGAGAAATCGTCATCTTACAAAACAAAGTACAGACGGAAATTCGGTGATCATACAGTTGCTCGGGTCGGTTTGAATGCAGGTCGATATAGACAGGTGCGAGGTGGCGGCTGGTGGATGGCGATATATACAGCGTAGTTAAGCAGTGGCTAATGGGAAAATGGGCGGGTTTCGTGTTGTGTCCGAGTCTCACAAGCGATAGTAGCCCGGCTGTGACTGAGGTAGGCCTCGGTATATGCGGCTGCCCCGGTCAGGAAGCGAGTTTTGGCGGGCATGGTCGAAAACTCCAGGTTCGCCGCGGGTCAAATTTCTCGTTTGGTCGTCGCGGTACGGCACGGGGTTGTCTGCATGACGGTCATACTGTGAGTATGGGTTGGTAGGTTGGTTGTAGGCGGCATTCGGCTGTCGTTTGTCCATTTCTATATTAGAGGCCGAATAGAATGACTTCTCGCTGCCGGGTTGAATAAGAAGAGAGTTGTGGGCATCTAGAGGCGTCAAGGTATCGAGCTCGCGATTGCGTTTTTCCATTTCTTTTCTGCGCAAACGGTGAGGGTTGGCCGTGATACAAGCTTGAATAGCATTCCAGGCGACGAGGATGGCAAGAGCACCAGTAAGAGTGGACTGGACAGCTATCAAAACAACGCCCGCGACGGTCTGGGTCGTCTGAGCGATACCCAGTTGTTCGACAAAAACAAGAATGCAGCCAATGGAAAGCACACGGATAGTTTGAATCGTGATCATGAGCACGTTACCGGCGCGGCGCTCGTAAGGACGACTCCAGAGAAGTAGGATAAGCATACACGCCTCAATTACGAGCTGTGCGATTGTCTGCTGCATGCCGTGCCCGTCTCCAGCAGCAATGCAAGCGCCCTTCGCGAACGTGTAGACGATAGAGGGGATAAAGAGCCACCAGTAGTTCTTGCGATATGCATCGTAGAAGAGAGAGTATTTGGTCCAGAGCTCCTTGTTTTCATAGAGAGCATTGGCGTCCCCCTCGGCAGCCTTCAGCTTTTGCACAGTAGAGTAAATTTTCCAGGTAAAGAAGGCAAGAACGCCAGTAAAGAGAGCGAGAGAGACAGCGGCGAGAGTTTTGACAGGCCAGGAGGAATCGGCGCGAGTGAACTGGAAGATGCAGTAGAGAACCCAGACTCCGTAGAGAATCATGATCAAATTGGTGATGGTTCGCGCAATAGAGCCCCAGTAGTGCTGCCGAAAACCCTTGAGTGACTCGGGAAACGTACCCCAGATAGCCCATGCCTCGAGAATGACCTTGACTAGCAGGATAACGACAACAATACTAGCAATGATAATAGAAACAATGAGAAGAGCCGTCATAAAGATGTCAGACTTTGGAACAGACACCTTGCGAGCGTAGGCCTCGATGCCCTGGGCCTGCTGCTCAAACGTGTTGCTGGGGCGGTCGTCGGTGCCGTTCACGGAAGCCTCGAGATCGCGGACTGCAATTGCCACAGCAGCGCCAACAGCGCGCTTGAAGTTAAGAGGACCGCCTTTTCCGGCCGTGACATTGGCAATGTAGTCGACATCGTCATTGGTAAGATTGCCTCCAGTTTTGGCACGGAAGTCGTCAATTGTCCTCAGCATGCCTGACCAGGGAACCAGGCCGACGGAGAAGGCAAAGTTCTTGGTAAAGCTCTGATAGACGGGAGGGTAGTTAACAGATAGCATGCCGTTCATGGCCATTCCCTGAAACCAACCAATAACCTCGGTAAAACTTGGACTAGCAGTCCCTGTTCCAGCAGATGCGCCGCCACCAACGGCTGCACCAGCAGCAGAAACACCGCTGGCGATAAGTGCAACACCGGCAACACCAACGGCAACGTAGGAGACGGCCGGAACATTGACTGTCTTGCCGTTGGTGACAGTTGATTGGATGCAGGCAACCCCTTTCTTGGTATCGGCAGCCTGCAGCTCCAGTTTGGCATTGGCGGCGATATCGGGAACCTGGAAAGCTATGGCGGGGACCATGCTGGCAAATTGGGCAGGAATCTGTTGGGAGCCACGAGCGGCGAAGTGGCCGGTTGGGACAGGGCAAAGCTGTTGAACAAAGCTCGAGGCATCACATGGATCGAAGGAACGCTCGTAGATCTGGTTTCCGTAAGCGGTGACGCTGAGATGGGCAGTGACGTTTTGCTGCTTGGTGCTGGTTCCGGCGACGTCAAATACGACAGTCTTATCAGCGTTGTTGTAGGTAATATCAAGCTTTTCCACCTTGATAGAGGCATCAGAACCGCAGTCGCTAAATCCAGAGGTCGTGAGAATGTCGGCAGCCATTCCGACACTGGCGATGAGGGCGATGGCAACGAAAGCAGACCATGACATCGATTGTGGTGCCATGGTGGGATAAGTGCGGCAAGATCGAACGAGGGAATAATGACGAATGGTTGTCGGGCAAGGCGAGTCAAGTCGAGTGGGAAACGACAGAGGATCGACGGCGTCCAGGCCTTCGATGACAAGGCGAGCAAACAGGGCTAAGACGAGAGTACAAATGTAAGGACGATGAAGAATGAATACCGCCGGGGTATCCAAGCAAGGTGCCCCGAGCAGATGGGAAGACAAGTGCTCGGAGACCAGAAAAGAAACGCAAAAAAGGGCGTGGGACAAGAGGAGCGGCAACCGGGCGATGAGGGAGCGGTAGTGTAGATCTCAGGGATAAAGGCGTATTATTCGAAGAGTCGGACAAGATTCTTCGCTCGTCGTGGAAACATTGAGCGAGACGAGTAGGAAAGAATCGAATAGGCCGGTAGGAACAAAAACAGCGTCGCTTGTGGTCGGTGAGAGGATAAGACGTGCGTGGGTAGGAGAGGCACGAAAGAGCAGAGTCGAGGTTAAGCGCCAGGAGTAACCAGGGAGAGTGGGTGGGCGAACAAGGAGAGGGCCAGACTAGGGCGGCGTTTGGTTGTGCGGCTCGGGTATTGTCCCCGGGACAAGAGTTCTCAATCGTGGCAGTGGAATTCAGTGGACCACAAAAAAGGAAGAATGTCGAGCTGAGAGTCTGGATGGGCTTCGTGGCAAGCGAATGGCTGGAGAAGCTCGTGTTGAGTGGGATGGGGGTGAAACGACCTAGAGACTAGGATCGCCGAGCCACGATGAGTGGCTGTTTTTGTCCTGGTGTTAGAAGTCGAAGCGGAGAGATTAAAAGGAATAAAGGAACAACAAATCAATGAATGACGGGAATGTATGAAATAAACAGGTCGAGGAGAGAAGAGGGAGACTGATGTTGACCATGGGAAAGGGGAGGGGGTCGTCGTCTGGTGTCGGTAGGGGTACATGGAGTGAGGAAGGTGCAAACGCATGTATCCCATCACTCTTATCAGAGGCGAGTGCTACATACTTAGGTACCTTGGTAGGTACTAAGAAACTCGACATGCACAGGGGGTTAAAGGAAGAAGCAAGGGGACGCGAATCATCTCTTGGCTCTGGTGAATGGAAGCAGGGAAGCATCCATGCATGCGACTTGGGGCTGTTCGGAGAGGCTTCGGATTGGCAGGTAGACAAGAATGGGATTAAAGCGCATACCGCATACTGGTAATCATTGTTTTCCATCCCCAGAGGACGACCACAGGCCTCCGGGGCCAGACCGAGAATGTCGGTTCTGATGGTGGCCAGTTGGCGATATACTTTTAGGAATCGACATGGAAACAGACTCAGATACGAGGCGGCTCCATCATCCATCCATCCATCCATCTGCACCAAGGGCAACTGATGGCGAATATCTGTTGGCTGACTGGCTTCCACAGCTCCACTCAACTGAGCTTGGCTTGGTTTACCCCTGGCGGTGGGTCTCACCCAGGACCCACATGTAACTACGGCAAAACCTCCGGTGCCTGATGCATAATGCTTTGTGAATTGCCAAACTTGATACCTGGTACTATTCGCAGTACCTTGTGCCAGCTTATCACACATTCCAAAGTACAAGCAAGACTCTCCGTTTTCGTGTAGAAGCCACCAGCGGCAACTGGCAGACTGAACTTCACCACAGAGAAATGGCCAGACCCACCGGCAGCTCCCACAAGCTACCTACATACCTCACCGCAGCCTTAAAAGCTTCCACCACAGCTCATAGATGAATGCACAAGCATCTTGGGCAGATGCTTTACGTTGCTTGGGCACAAACGCCGAAATTCAACCTAGCCAGCTTGCACATCAGGATCAACTCAAACGCCTTCCATAACTGCAACTACCAAATAACCTAGCCGCCACAATGAACCACCACTTTCTCTGAAACACCACCCAAAACGCCGCCGAGTCATCTTTCGCTGCCAATCAAACCAATCGCCCCTACCTACCATCAGACAACCCACGTGACGAACCACAGAACTGTTATGCAACAAAATACCCCGAAAATCGTTTGTTCTATTACTCTCAAGAAGACAAGTCATTACCGATGCAAGGCATGGGGGGAAGAATGCAAGACCCGCCCCCAATCGTCGATAAAAAGAAGTCCACAACAAAGCAATGCCGCCCTGCATAAAACAAACTCTCCATACTCATCTGCTTATGGCACGCGACACTGTGTATCAAAACATGACCTCGAAACTCGGATGATCTATTGCCCTTATTACCGACTTAAACATGCCACCACCACCTGGCTGCGGACGGCGCTTCCAGCTGGTTCAAGCGATGCCAGTAACAAACCGGGAAGCAATTCGAGAATGATGGGAAAAAAACATACCATGAATTTATTAATCTCGTATGGTGCTCATATTTCTATTTTTACGTAGGCTTTCGTATTCTGCCAAGGCAGCAACCTCAAAACAACACTGCCCCCCACGGCTAGTCCGATTATATAGCCCCCTTCCCCCCCGGAAAACCTAATAACCAGTAAATAAAGGACCAAGTACCTCAATATCGCCGTATCCCTACTCTTATTGTTCATTATTTCGGATGCGCTATAACTCGTAAATACATTTGACATAAAATCGGCTGCCTCCCCTTCCCGTCCGTGCCCCCGGGCCCCAGGATGATTTCCGTCCCAACACCGAATTCGTCGCTGAAGAATTTCATCAAGAAACACGAAATCTTGCGCGCTAACTTGTTCACTTTGACGGGCTCCAGTAAACCCTGGATATTACATATGGGGACACTAACTCCCCAAACCCCCTACAATCATGACCAAAATCCCCGGCCAAGAGATGAACATATCCGTTATTTCTGCGGATATCATTTCCTATCGTTGGTTTGTCATATACTTACTTACGTACACCGCTACTAATAATTCGGCGCCACCTTCGTATCCTTGGTACTTCGTCTCATATATACCATTCGTACAACATACTGTCATGATACAAACACGCTTCAAGCTTCAACAGGGTTTGACTTTGTGTTTCGTATGCACGTTCGCTGTTGTTTATTCATTATAGCTTGACCAGAAAGTTCACCGAACTCCTGTTTGGCCTCAGGGCCGTTTCCCCCCCAAAGAGGAATTATGTTCAAAAAAAAACCCCCCCGAAAGACAGAAAGAAAGAAATGCAGTACGTAAACAAATCCACAAATGCGCGAGATTAGACAAATTTCAAAGGAGAACAGGCTTGCAATCTATGCGCGAAACTTCAATCAAGGGGGAAACATGCCGTGAGTATCCCACGTCGTATGCTCCCGGTTAGTCGCCTGCATGTGTGGCGAATGCGAATATGTCGACAGCGTCTCGTGCCCGCTGAAGGGACTCCCGTTCAGGCTTGCCCTTTGCTGGGCTATCATTCCATTCTCATACATCATCTGTCCTCCCATACCATCACTTTGTAACCCTTGCACGCCGAGGCCGTCCAGGGACGGAAAAGGCTCCAGCCCGTTGCTACTGAGGTTGGTCGTGAGGTTGCTATTGAGGTTGGTCTCGAGGTTGCTGTTGAGGTTGCTGTTGAGGTTGCTGTTGAGGTTGCTGTTGAGGTTGCTGTCGAGGTTGCTGTTCAAGCCCATATAAGACTGGTCGGCGTGCGGAAACTGCCCGCCGCTCATACCCATATCGTGTATGCTTCGATCTGGTTCGTATCCATTCATTCTGGTCATGTCATTGATCGCGTTGAACCCGTTATCACCGTTCATGTCCATGGTGTTTGCCATACCGTTCATGCCGGCACTCATGTCTGCCATGGACGTCTGTATCGTCTGACTCATAGCACCAAATGGCGTCTGGTAGAATTGAGGGTTGCCTTGTCCCATCGCATACCCATATCCGCCCAAATTTTGACGGTACCCCATCTGAGCATGATTCGGATGCAGGCTGTGGTTGCCAAAGGCCATGCCTCCCAATCCCAACTGATCGCTAGGAACAGGTAGCATTTGTCGCACTGGCGGCTCCTGCACAGGACTGATTATCGAGTCTGCCCCAAGCTCCTTGGCTTTCATATCCACCAGCCTCAGCACCGGTAGCGAAATCTGTTCCATGTGCTTGGCTAGATGCACCGTCAACTTCTTCCAGGTGGGAAAGACGCGTCCACAGAATTTACAGGGCTCGTCCTGCGGCTTCTTTTGTGTCTCCATGTGGCATTCTTCGACCTTTTGCCAGGTCGGTTCAACCCCTCCAGCGCGCTTCATTGCGGCCTTGGTCTTGACCTTTGGTTCCACAAACTTGTGCTCACGCACTAGATGCTGCAGAAAGTTGTCTTTCCGGTAGCAGGTATGGTGACAGTCTTCCACATCGCATGTCCACCACTCCAAGTGTCTATGGCCCTCATTTTCGTGGCGTACCCAGTCAGCCTTGCGCTTAAAAGTCTTTGGGTCTTTGCACTTGTCCCATGTACAGGTAAAGGGACCGACATCCTCATGTACATGCTTGGTCCAGTCCGAGGGCTTCTGAAACTTCTTCTTTTGGTAGCACAGCTGACATTCGAACTCGGCTGGAAGGTACTGAGTGGGCGGCATCGGAATGTCTGGCGGGAAGCTCTCTTTGCTAATGATTCCCTCTGCAGGGCTATCATCATCCTCAAAACGAGCAGCTAATGGGTCAATTCTACCGTTGTCGCCCTTGTGGTCGCCTAGGATCTTAGCTGAGCCACCGAGCGCCATACACAGCGGCCCACAGGAACAATTACTGCCTTGGCGCATGTGATTGACCTTGAGAGTCAACAAGTTCTTATATCTAACAACTTGCTGGTGCGCAATGCGATCGACAAGATATAAGCCGCCATTTTCAAGACCAGGATTTAGTCTGAGTGCATGCTCTTGGAAGCCGGCAAATGTGTGTGGGATGGTATCAATTTCGTTGGGGTTCTTCTTCATGGCCGAGTCTTCAAGTAAATCGTCGTCATCGTCGTCATCGTCATCGTCAAGCTCGCCTCCGGCAGCGTTGGCTACTGGCTTGCTCCGTGATGCAATTACGGGCGGGCCACCAGTCCTTTTCCATAAATCGACCAGCGATGTTTGCGAATCTTCAGTAGCCACTGTCAACGGTGTTGCTTTTGGCAGTTCAGATTTGCTACGCGGTCGTCGCAGCACTTTATCAACAGCCAAGGAGAAGCCACTTTTCGGGGATGTAATTGGAGTAATGCCGCTTATAGATCCGCTCCGAGCGTGCGTCGATCCGATAGAAGCCAGAGGGGTTGCCATAGTAGCAAATACTGAATTAATGCTAGGCGTGGGCTGCTTTCCCCAACTAGAGGTCCGGGAGGTGGGGGATAGGTGTGGTGAGCTATCTCTGGGTTCTTCTGATTGCTGACTGTCCTTTCGGCACAGGTCGTCGTCCTGTGCACTCTTGGAGCGACTTCTGGATCTTTTTCGCATAGATGAGGAGCTCGTTCGTCGGACTAAGCCGCGAAGCTCAGCCAAGAACCCAGTTGGCTTGCTTGTCTTCTTTGGCTCCGCCTTGCTGAGAGACAATTTCTTCAGAAAGTTGCCACTGATGACACCTTCGGCGTCAATCACGCTGGGGAAACTGCGTCGGCGAGTTCCCCAAGTGGCAGATCTCGATAGAATAGAGTCATTATCGCGGAGCATACGCTCGAATCGATCAATGGCAGCTTGTGATGTCTCTGGCTGGAAGCGCCCTCGTTCGTTGGAGATGATTGGATGTGACACGGGTGCAGATTCCCAGTGGTTTGCGGCGTAAATTATGTTGTAGTCTTCGTCATTCAAAGGGCCACCGATAGGGTCAATGTAAATTTGGCCATCAACGTGTCTGTTTTCAGTATTGCTTCCCAAAGGAATGCCGTCGTCGTCGTCATCACGTGGTCGTTCAAGAGCCTCAATCTCTTCGGCTGTCTTTTCCGTGGGGGCCGTTATGTCATGAAGGTCTTCCTGCAGCCAGCGTCCAACTTCCTGATTACGCTCTTGGCGAGCGTTTTGCGCGGCCAGCTCGTTGATGCTAGGACCTTCGTCGGAAGATCGGTTCCGCGGTTCGATTCCTGAGTGTCCAGTTCTTATATCTGGCTCCCACCGGCCAAGAGAATCTCGCTTAGCAGTATTGGGTGTCCCGGGACGGCTAGTGGACATCAGCTCGCCAACACAATGGACGCCCCGCACTGTGCTATTGTCGTCGAGATTGCGCTCCAGACCGAGCGCCGGGGCCATGCTGTTGTCTTGATCCCAGTTTGAGACAGTAACTTTAGGGCTCTGCACAGGCATAGGCACAGGCGCAGGGACAAGGCTGTCCTCACTGGACCGGCCGCTGCCGGTGGGGGCTGGAGTCAGTTGAGATTCGGCGGAGAGCGTAGCGGCGTTGAAGTTCCGTTGAAGGTTCCGTTGAAGGTCCCTTGGCGAAACTGAGGTAGGTGGGTTGGCAGCTATGTTTAGTGAGGACTCGTCAGGCGTCAGTGGATACGACACCGCATAGCTGTCATCCGACTGTACTTGTTCAACAGGGAGTTCAGCCTCCGCGGCTGATTGGTCCCATATGCCAGGCGCTTCAAGGAAGCTATGGCCACCAGCGTGAGGGTTTGTAAAATCGACTCCGAAGAAGGGGTCTTCGTCTGCGTCGAGCTCACTATAGTCGCTAGCCTGATATTGGCCGGGCGTGGAGTGAGAGGCGTCTGGGGTATCGAGGTGAACAATCGAGGGAGAGAGGGATTCACTGTTAGCACGGGACAGCAGAGGCGAGACGTCGTCGACAGGAGGAAACTGGCAGTTGAGAGATTGGTGTTGGTAGGATGATGAGTTGCGTGGTTCGACGTCACTGTCTTGGAGGGAGTCGTGGAGATCGCTTTGCGACAACAAGGCAAATGCGGAAGCCATAGCTGGCGGGTGGAGGGTGTGGCTGGGCCACGTCGGGTATATAGGCAGTCAGGCGACAAGAGGGTAGAAGAGTTGTGGGAGGCCTATTCGAGCGATGCGCAATGATGATTAGGGAGAGGACTCTAGGCGCATATTCGCAGAAGCCTGCCCTACCGGTACTGGATAGTGGGTGGCTTAGTAAATAAGCCCGAATACAAGTGAGTGAGGGGCGCCTATCGGGCAAGGGGAAATCGAGGAACGGGTCAGTCGGCCTGAGAAAGAGGCGATGAAGAGGGGAGAAGGAACGAAATGCAGGAGCGGCGCGCGGAGAAGCGAGGATGGGCTGCAGCGTGGTCGCGCCGAGCGGAGCAGGCTGATGGAGATGGAGGCGACAACAGAGAGGGTGGCAGGTAGCTAGTTGGCAGACAACAGACAGGCGAGCCGAGTTGGTTGAGAGGCGGTATCTGTAGGTGCAAGGTCCGAGGGGTATGTGAGCGAGACAGAAGCGCTTAGAATGTAACCCCTGCTAGCTGGCTGGCTGGAAGACGAGACGATGAATTTCTGGTGCCAGCACGGCGATGGGGGGGAGGTGTAGTAGGTGCTAGCGAGACGGACTGCGGACTGCGAGGACGAAGGAGGTCGGTCGAGTATGCCTGGAGAGCCCAGAGAGCGCTCAGCAACGCAGCGAATGGATGGAGGGATGGATAGATGGGTGAATGACCAGACGAGGCCAGGCGAGACAAGGCAAACGGGGGATGGCGAGAGACGAGCGTGAGGTTTTTGGGCGGTGGAGATTGGGCGCATGCCGGACAGTCAAGCTAGCAGCGCAGTGGCTGTCTCTTATTGTCTCGTGGAGGTGAGCTGAACAGTGGGCAGGCAAGATGGCAGCTTGGTGCGACTTGCCTGGGCGACGTCACGGAGCTGAACGACCTCCCGCTCATTATGGCATTTCTGCGATTTCGAGTATCTCGGCGAATAATGAACAGTGCAGAGTCATTTCCGAGACTCAATTGCTCCTGCGCATTAACACACGCTACCACGGGCCACCGCGTTGTACACTCTGATGCAAGACCATCGACCGTTAGCCCCGGCACTGCCGCCCGTTTGTAACGTCTGCACAGTAATGCAGTATTTCGAATAAGCAATAGTCCTCAAGTCTCCGTTTACTGGTACTGGTGAACTAATAGAATCGTCGTCGAGGAAACTCTCTCTTCTCCTTGTCCTCTCCCAGCGCTTCTGTGCAGACACAACCTAACCTCCCGGCCAACCACCAGGACCATTTCGAAGCGCCGGCTCTCTAGGTACCTTATCCCCTCCACCAGTCTTCTGTAAGGCTGCCCGCCTTCAACTCACCCGCCATCCAACCGATCTCGAAAAAAAAAAAAAAAGACATCGTCAACAGCAACAGGAGCCGCCCATAATCTTCAAACCAACTAATAATAACCGTTCAGCCTTGGACGCTTTGTCTCACTCTAGCCCTTGACTAGTAGTCGTGGGGCTGAGCGGCGCGAGTCCGCCTTAGCTTTGTGCAGAACGCCTCGCAGCGCATGCCCCCATCATCGCCCGACCCTGCACTGCCTTGCCGACTTGTCCTGGGGTTACGGGAATGACTCGGTTCTGAGGTGATCATTGAGATCAGTGTGCCTTGCGTTGTAGGCATCGACGCACATCCGCATCACGCATGGCCTCCAACCCGCAAGCAGGAACCATGCTCCAGAAGGCCTCCAAGGCAGTTTGGCCTGCCCCTCCCCCCCCTGCAGCCCGGCCGGTGTTCCAAGCAGCAGTAGTCCACTCCATCACCACTCCATCAATACACTAATAAAAGCGATAGCTAGTCCCTCGTCAACAGTAGGGTCAGTACAAGCAAGGTCGCGTATGCCAGAAGGCTAAGAACGGTCAACAATGTCACGGTATCCCCCGACGTCCGAAACTTGCGCGTCAACAGCCCATCCGCCGACTCCTTGGTGAAGAATTGCCGCTGGCCCTCGTACCGTCGATACACGGCGACGAGCAATATGGCGGTGCCGTAGACGGCGAACAGCGCGCCAATGGGGTAAAATTCGTGCGTGAAAATCTTGAGAACTACGAGCGAAAACGAAAACTGCCCCAGCGCTGTTCTCATGTATGCACCCTCAAATGTGCGCTGCGCCGCGCGAACCTCAACAAGCCTTGTTATCCTCGGTCAGCCGTTGGCGCTGGGTCTTGAACGGGCTCACTTACTCGGCGTTTGTGAGAACAACCGATTGGGCGCGATGCAGGCGCAGGTGGAATTGCTGTTCTGGATGTGGCTTTGCCCGTCCTGTTAGTTGTGATGCAAAGCATGGTGCTGCTCTTTTTCCTGCAGCTTACCTCCCACATGGTGGCTGGTGGCGGCTATTCGCAGCCGGGCATGTTGGTATGGCTCGACACTGGGGATACCGCGGGGCCAAACTCTCACTCAATGCTGAACTGGCATCAGCATGTGCAGAGGTTCTTGCCACAGATGCTCAGCGTTTCTCGAGATGATGATGGAATAGGATGTGTCTGGGTTAGCTTGAAAGCGACCCAAATGACGCGATTCGCCCAGCTCGAGCTGCGCCCATTCGATCACGTGGAATTGCTGAAAGGTCAAAAAAAACTCCAAGATCTCCTTACCATCGCACTGGATATTATAGTTGGAAGAATATCAGTAATGCTATAATCTAGATTTTCGGGTAATTACGAACGGCCTGTTTTCTTTTTCTCTGAACGAGGCAAATGTGGCTGAGGCCTCCAATCGACCGCTGACTCGCAGACCCTCCAAGCATCCAAATTTCCGAGTTATATCTGTTCAGCGCCCTCCCACGAGTCCATCAACCAACCCCATCACCTTGTCTCCTCCGTCCCTCTGTTCCCCGGCAACGCGCCCATAACAGCCCAGTCGCCCTGCGACCAGACGCTCTTCAGCCGCCACGTCTTCGCCTTCCACAGCGGGCCCCCGCCCGCTCCCGTTTCGTCGTTGTCGACCTTGACGAGCTCGATCGAGTACAGGCTGCCGACGACGAGGCGCTCCGTGTGGCCGCCCTGCTCCATGGCGAGGCCTTGCCCGGGGCGGTAGTGGTGCGCGACGCCCGTGGCCGTCGTCGTCGCGGCGCGCCCGCCCTCGGCAAAGGTCATGCGCACGTTGCTCGTCATGTGCGTCGTGTCGAGCGGCGAGACAATGTCGAAGCACTTGGTCGTGAGCTCGTCCAGGCCCCGCAGCAGCGTCCCGTTCAGGTCGAAGACGGCGTCGGCGGTGAAGGCCGACTGGAACAGCGCGAGGTCGGCCGTGTCGAGGCCGTTGACGCACCGCGCGATGACGTCGACGATGGCATCGCGGTCGCTGGGCGTCGGCGAAAGATGTGCGGCGATTGAGAAGCTCATTTTTACATGAGTTTTTTTTTTTTTTGCTTTTGGTGAGGTATCGTAAGGTAAAATGCAACGAACAGTACAGTATCAAGTGGTCGACCCCTCTCTACCTAGTAACCCTGGCGGGGGCCGTCTTGGCGGGGTAACTCGGAAAGAAAGATCAGAAATACGAGGCTTTCTACACGCCAAAAGTGAGGTACAAACGTCTCAATCTCTGTCTCATGGTCGGCATCTTCTTAAATTTTACTCTATACCACAATGAACCCCCCTTCCCCCTTTCATCGATTGCCGACCGGTACAAGCTGTCAAGGTCCTACTCTCGGGTAGCTAGCTCCTAAGAAGCTCAGCCTCATCCTACCAGGAGCTGGCAAATTATTAGTCGTGTTGTCATTCCGTGTTGTCTGTCTATCTATCATTGCTTTATTCAACGAATCTTGAATATGCGCTGTTTGTCTTTCATCGCGATGCTGCCTCGTGTATCTCCCGATCGCCAGAACCCTTTCTCGCGGTCTATAACATGATGATGCTGTAATGCTCTGAGCCTGCACGCAATGTGCAGCCACACCACCTTTGACGATGCGAGCGTTTCCCCTCCCCATTGTTTCGATATCGAGTACGCACGAACTTGGCCTAGGAAATTGCAACCCTCCACCCCATGTTCTTTTCCGCGTGTTCCCGTCTTGACGCCTTACCAGGTCCTGTCCCTGACCGAATTCACATTGGATGGCCGTTGCTGTGTAGAACGCCCCAAGATTCGAACCCCATATTCTCAGTCCCGGGATGCTGGTGGTGGTGCTGGAGCATGTGCCGCTGCTGTTCCGTGGCCCAGCCGCCGCCAGACGGATCACCGGGCTGGGCCGGCAGATGGCCGATCGGAGCAGTCGAGGGCACCCCGCCGTCGTACAGCACGCCGCCCGCGGCTGACACGAACTGCTGCTGCTGCTGCTGGTCGACGAGCTCGTTGCTGAAGGACCCCGGCCTTCCCTGCGCGGCCATCGGGGCAGCAGCGCCGTTGGCCCAGTTCCAGCTTTGCATCTGCGTCGCCTCGTTTGTCGCCATCCAGGCGGACTGGGCGGCGGCCGCAGAGTCGGGTCCGAACTGCGCTGTCTGCTCTGCGGCGGCGGCGGCAGCGGGCTCGTTGCCGAACTGATGCCAGCCGTAGGTCATATCCATGGATCCGGGAAGCGCTATCGGGCTCGGCTCGGCGGAGGCCCAGGTAAAGCTCGATCTCGGGGAGACGCTATAGTTTTGTTGTTGCTGCCGCTGCTGTTGATCAGGGTGGTGGTGGTGGTGGTGGTTGTGGTGGTTCGGAATGCTCAGCCCCATCTCTGCAATGACGGGGGGAGAAAGGAAAGAAAGAAAGTGGTCAGCCAACTAGCCCTCTGCGCCAAAGAAAAAGAAACCATCCGGGGACCAACCTTCGCCGGGAACATTGGGATATCCGACGCCCGAGGACAAGATGAGGGGACCGGCAGCAAGACCGACGGGGTCTTGCGCCCCTGGCCCGGTGCTGAAGATTGATCCGGACGCGATGCCGGGGGGGTGTCCCGGCGCGAGACCCGGTGAAGAGGACTGCGAGTGCGTGCTCCCCGTCCCTTGGCCACCGATGCTTCCGTTACTGCCGCCGCCGCCGCCGCCCTGGGAGTCCCCCGTCGGGGGCTGCGGCTGGTCGACGGGGCAGAAGCTGCAGTCCTTCTTGAGCCGGATGCAGTTCTCGCATCGGGTTTGTATGCTCGGGGATACGATGCAGCGAATTTTCCGGCGTCGACAGTGGTCTTTTTGTATGGTGCGTCGCCATGTTCAGTCAGCAGCTGCGTTTGTGTGTGGGTGTGTGTGTGCTTTTGCTGTTTGTGTGTGTGTGCTGCGAAAGCAGGAAGCGATATCGGCAAAACGCCCTCCCAAGCCTGCCCACCAAGCACTTGTCTCCTCCAATGTACTCTGGAGATGATGCTCGAGGATCAAAAAAGAAATGACTAGACTCACTGCAGGCTATCGATGTCCTGTGGTACCCCAACTTGTTCCGCTTCTTCTCCCCCGCCGCGGTAGTCGCCGCGGAATCCTGCACCATGGTATGCACGGCTGATGTTGAGAAGGATCGTTTGAGAATGGGAGCTGGCTCTACGCGTTGTCTTGCGAGCACGCCAAAGGTCCCAGCAGGCCGACTGTCCTCTGAAGGCTTGCCTTGGCGAAATTTGTTTTCCTGTACAACGTGTCCCGGGGCGGGGGCCTCGTCCATGTCGCGACTCCCCCTCCTACCAGGTGGATGGTGGTTGTGTTGCTGCTGTTGCTGCTGCTGCTGCTGATAATGATGTCGATGTCGAAGCTGCTGATCGACGACGCCCCTTGATGGATCACTTCCTTTTCCGTTCCGGATGCCGTGAGATGCCAACACGACGTCGGCTTTGCCACGCGTCAACGACGGAAGATCTCCTATGTCCCACGATTGCGGTGTAGGATAAGGAGGGTAGGAGCAAGCAGCGGCCATGAAGACGCTGCCTTGCTATAGTTATCGGGTTAAAGGGCCTCTTGATTTTCAGATGGGGGACCTCTCGAGGTGTTGCGTGTCCACTGCACTCGATTTGTTCTCGTCAAGGTTTCTTTTACTGCTTCTTTTTTTCTTTTCTTTTTTTTTGCTTCCCGTGTATTGGAGAAATGCAGGCAAAGTGCAGGCAGGGTGAGATTTAGTCAGGGTAAGCTCCTGTCTGCTTTCAGCTGAGCAGATGGTGAAGAGCAGAACAGCTGTGAAAAGAAATGGATCGGATGTAAAGGTAATGGCGCGATTTGGGGTCTGAGATGCGGCTTTCGCAACTCACCAGACGTCAATCAATGCCCCTTTGAGAAGAGCAAAGACGACTTGAGTGACGTGTGCTTGGCTGGTTGGACAAATGGGAGGGAATAAAGAGAAAAAAAAAGAAATAGAAATTGGGCAGGTGCCTGGGCCTGACTTGCAGGACGATCAAATGTTCGAGAAGCTGTATTCTTTGGGAAGACGTGCTAGAGAAAACGATAGCTCATCGGTGAGCTAGCATCGGTAGAGTATTCAGAGCTGAAGGGATGCCAAATTATCGAGATTGGGCCCCATAGCCGTTGGCACTCAAGGCCAGGCTTGTGCTTGTTGATGGGTTTAAAGTTTCGCGATGTCTTGGGCGTAGAAATCGGAGGGCCTGGGGGGTGGCAAGTTGAAGGATGATATACTTTTTATCAGTTATCTCTTTGCCCGGACATGATAGGACAGATGAGAAGAAGAGGAAGAGGAGGTAAAGGAAGGGGAAGAGGAAGAGGAGAAAGAGACACCAACGAGGAGCTTCATTTGGGTATTAGTTCAGAAATATGTTGAATGCCTCTTTTCGGAGAGGCCATGTGTGTGGTTGATGGTTAGTGGTTAGTAGCTCTTTGGTGCACCCCTGACCCTCTTGCATCCTTGACCCTTTTATTTTTATTTTTGTTTTTATTTTATTCTATTTATTTTATTCGTGGTTTATGAATAGCTTCGGAATGCATCAATCTGGTCACGGGCTAGCTTGTCCAAACAAGGACTGGCTGGCATTGGAGAATTGGGGGCGACCCAACGGTTGGACTCTCGTGTCTGATCGTCCATCTCCTCCGTGTCTCTACCAAGAAACTACTACGCTTTGGGAGAATTGTGCTTTCCCAGCAAGACTACCCAGGCCCATGAAGGGCGAGCCTGACAAAGAGCCTTGGCCAAATCTCGTCTACCCTCCCTCCCGCCAGCTGGAAGTGTGGTGTGGGCTTGTTGCGAGGATGGGCCAAGAGGCTAACATGCCAGGCAGGTAGATATGTAGGTCGATACTGATGTGAGCAGGTAGATAGGTATGTAGGTCGGTAGTAGGTCGGTAGGCAGGTGTGTGGCATTCAGGCTTCCTTTCGCGGTACCTCGTTTGTCAAAGAGCCCCCCTATGTGTGAATATAAACGTTGCGATCGCCGTCTCGCAAGTACACAAGTACAGATTACACAAGGATGCAGGTCTGAAGGTAGGGCATGGAAGTAGGCATGTATGTCTGTATGCATGTCTATATGTACCAGGATAACGCTGGCGGCGCGCCACAAGACACGTCGCCCGTTAGCTTTGTGTGCACCCCCCTTTTCCCTGATGGCTGCCGCTTAATTCATGTAGGTCTCTGCTCTCTTCCTCCATCATCCAACATGCATGTTATGTGGTGGAGCTGTGAGAGTTGGAGCTAGATGGATCAGCCAGCCTGCCTGAAAGACCAAATGGGTAGCTTCACGAGATGGCCTGCGACAGGGACAGGCAGAATGCGGCTTGGGTTGGTTTTGCGATTTGCCTGCGATTCGATAATTGAGGGTGGCGGCTACGGGATACGATATGTAACTGGAGGCTGATAGATGCCCTGAGCTGAGACCGACTGACTGCAGCTGAATGGCAGTAGAAGTGGCGGGGAAAAATGAGGACAAGATGAAATAAAACGAGGTGAAGTAAGGTGAAATGAGTAAAATACTAGAATGGAATAGAATAGATGAATAATAATATAAATAATAATATAAATCGCGGTTCTCAGGCCAAAACGTCTTCGTAGGGGTGGCATGGAGGTTGAAGAAGACCTCAGGAGATGGAGAAGAAGGAGGCGAGGGAAAGCTGTGTGCTCAGCTCTGCTGGGTTCATCCGAGAATGATGCATGATGGGGACCTTATTCTTAGCCGTATCTGTAATCTGTAATCCGTGAGCCGTACAGTGATTGAGACGATGTTGTCCAACAGGGGGGGACGCAACTATCAGTAATTAATAACTACTAGTTGGTTGCTGGTTAGTGCAAAGACAGGGGATAGATGTCAGGATAAAAGTCCTATAGTTTGTACAGAGCAACACCAGAGGGGCAATTCCATTCTTGCAATTTGTAGTTGAAGCCCAAGTCGCTCACTACGAAGTACTTTTTACCTGGTATAGTCGAGATGTTCTGTCAAATGTAACCGTTTGGTTTTCCTTGTCCTCTCTTTTTCTTTCTCCCCTTCCCTCCCTCCCCCCTCCTGCCGGGCAAAGTTGCAAGGAACAGGGGTGCACAATGTTTCCAAGGGACCGGTTCTTGGGACGGAGGATCTCTATGGGCCGATTTGGTCTGCCGAGCATTGGCCTTCCCGCCTGCTCCGCATTGCCGCCGAACAATCCGCGGGCTTCTGTATTTACCCAACCTTGCCTTCTTGCCTGTTTTTGCTGCTTGCTATCGCTGGCCCTGGCTGGGTACCGACGTCCATCGGGAGGAAGGGAAGAAGGGAGGAAGGGGGGAGGGCGCATGTGAGGTCGTGCTGCAGGACTTGATGACGGGTACATGTTGTAAAAGAAAAAAAAAAAAAATAACCAACTAGAACATTACTTTCTTTCCCTGGGACCCCTGCCTTGTTGTCTTGATCGAAACGGCGCGAGCCAGCCAGCCATATAACTAACTAACTTGACTAGGTCAACCACCCATGAATGAGTTATCCGTGTTTTAACGAAGCGGGGGGGTTCATCGCCGAGGACCGAATTTTCCAGATTAGAAGCTGCGCACAAA
Organism: Cordyceps tenuipes; assembly: GCA_025583755.1. Classification (NCBI taxonomy): domain Eukaryota; kingdom Fungi; phylum Ascomycota; class Sordariomycetes; order Hypocreales; family Cordycipitaceae; genus Cordyceps; species Cordyceps tenuipes. The sequence continues at coordinate 104,214 of JANZYN010000084.1, read as the reverse complement.
GATGTACAGGACGTATAATAGTTGACCACATATACCATATAGACCCATGTATATCCGTGGTTCCGAGAAGAGCCAAAACAATCGCCATCATCGCGACTGCATACTATTCCATACGTTGAGAGCAAGTCAGTCTTTTCAGCCATCTGTTAGGCTCAATCAAATCAACACCTATCTACCTGACTTGCTTGCTTGACAGGTTTTGCGCCTCCTCGGGTTGTGCGTGTCTCCAACAGGGGGGGCGCCACCCACGCCACCAACCTTTCTCAATCTAATAATAACAGAAAGATTATAACGAATCAAGAACAAGGCAGACAGTCAGCGAGCGGGGTGGGGCAAGAGGAGAAACATTTTCATTCGCAAACCCAACTTTCAGGGATCGACCTGGAGCCATCCAGACTAATAACTAGTATATTTAGTACAACTTGTCATCAATCAAACAGGTATATGCAACTGCAACTCGAACAAGTATAGGCGGAAAAGGTCTGTCGTCGATTTGTTTGTTGTCTGTCTTTTGTCTGTCGGTCTGTTGTCTGTCTATGTTGCTGTCTTCTATCTTCAGTCTGCCTGTCTCCCTATCTGTCTGTCTCCCTAGTTGACCGTACAGTTACTAGTTCTTTTAGTTGCAAAACATCTACGAATGTTCGCATGTATACATGCATGTATACATATTTATACATCTTCTGTGAAAATTCTCCGGCGACCTATAATGGGCCAGTTAGACAGCCAGACAGCCAGACAGTCAGTCCAGCCCGTCGACGCCAAGCTCGCACAGGGCCAGACAGACTCTGCAGAACAAGGCTGCAGTTGTCATTCCGGCCATCTAGCATCCACGGTTGTCATCATCGAGGCCATCGTCGCACAAGGTGGACCTCCATGCAGCCTCCAGGACATCCATCCTCTTCGTCCATCCCAGGTCCCCAACTAGGTGGACTCTTATTACTTACTTCTAGACCAAGTAGCACCCCAAGTGGACAGGGACTGCGGATGCTCCCTTTCGCCGTTCAAACAGTCGGTGGGCCAGTGGAGTTTGGAGGAACCATTGCAGCCATCGCAGGCAATGGAACGTTCGGGAATGAGCATGTCATTCCACCGCCGAGTATGAATGAGACCCATGAGACCTATGATACCTATGAGACCTGGGTGCGGACTTGGTCCGGCCATGGGGTCACAGCCATCGAGATCTGTCTCTGTCTCTGTCGTCTCTCTCTCTCACACACACATACACGCACATAAGTTGCAAGCCAACCACCAATTACGGAAAAAGGATGCCACCGCCAATCCCTTGCCCAAGTTCAACTTCGGGCTGGCAACTGGATATCACGCCACCAGTCATGGCTTGCAGCGGCGAGTGGCTATGCCTGCATGCGATGACCCAGATATTCCCCATGGCCATTTGCTTTTTCCCCCCGAGAACGTCGTACTCCTGACACACACTCGGAAAATCACATATTCATCTCGTCTTTGACATGATGGCTAGTTGCAGGACCAAGGAAGGCATGGCAATGCATACTCCAAGGTTCAAGCATAGTCAGGCCCCCATTTCATCTCATCGCTGACCGTAGCCCATGTAACCCCCATGTAGCCACGCACGTTGGAACCAACTGCTGCCGAGAGTAAATTGCTACCTACCCCGTTGGCATCCCGCCTTCATTAGCCCTCCGCCATGGAGTTAACGGTGGCACTATTGACGCTAGTCCAAAGAGCCTTTGTTTTGCAGATTGTAACGTGAAGTTGTCTGAAGTCGCATTGGGGAATTCGGTGTCTCATGACTAGTCCTTGGGGACGGGAAGGTGGGCTAGGCAGAGACTTTTGAGTAAGTAAAGACCCGAGACCCGAATGATGCATGAACCTTTTGCGGAGGGACATATGGCCCTGTTGAGTTAGTTGCCAGTCTGTTGTCCCATGTCTCAGAGCGTCCTCGTATAGCCTCTGTCTACGGATACACGCCGTGGCTTCCAACAAAAGGACATGCGCTGTCAGAGAGATGGATAGATAGCCAGAGCCTGAGCTAACTAGTTACTGATATTGCGTCCGAAGCACGGCCTAGGCCTATTCAACAGTTAGCTTCATGTACCAGGCATTATAGTGCACGGGGGGCAGCTTCCGCGCGGTCCACCAACGTCGTCAGCGCGACCAAGATGCAGCCTTTGGGTACTGTTACCGCGATGCGTCGGAGGGGGGCCCATCAAGCATCAGTGTCACCGTCATATGCTAGTCAAAACAAAGACGGGGATAGAGGAGGGAGAGGAGGCAAAGACGCTAAAATGGCGTCGATGAATGGCAGGTCGTCCTTGCCTATCCCATCGAGGCTGCAAAGAAAGCGCAGAAACGAGTACGGCGCTGTGTTGAGCCGTTCAAGACATCGAGGGGCGTCGCCGCGTCGGGAAGATGCGGCGGAGCCCCCCCCCCCTCCCCTCATCCTCCTCCTCCTCCTCTTTCTCCTCTTTCTCCTCTTTCTCCCCCTCTCCCCTTGCCTCTTCCTCGCAATTGGTCAACGGCCGAGGGAGGGGAGAGGAGACGGAAAGATCACCATGGGACAAGGCAAGGAAGGGCCTTTTCGAGACAAGCAGCCACACCCGCTCCCATGGTTGAATGTCACTACTTCTGGGAGACTGGACGATCTTTGGCAGGGGGCCGGGGCAGATTGTCCGGACCTGGCCGAGACGAGCACTCGCTGCGGCCTGATTCCGAGATCTTTTTCCATGGGCTATGCCGGTATTTGCTGGGCAGGAGTAAGCAGCTGCGAGACTTACTTGCTGCGGTCTTCCCGTGCCAGCGGCCTGGTGTGTAAGGCGCAGCGCGCACCGGGCGTGCTGTTATTAACACAACCAGAGAACGACTGCGCGCGTGATCAAGCTTTCGCTGTCGGTAGCCAGCCAGATCGACGCCTGATTAAGAACGTGGGAGCAGTCAGGTCACTGGAGACTTACTAATTAAGCAGTCGTCACTGGTAACTTGGAGCACGCGTCCATACGTATAGTATAGTGCATATGTGCACGAGGTGGCTTCTGGGGAACTGGGGCATGATGAGTATTAGGTTGGCTGTTTCTGGCCAACATGGCGTTGTTGTTGTGATGGATAACCTGCAGATCCTGGGATCAGCCGTGCTCCAGCGAAAAAGCAAAAAAGGAAAGAAAAAAAAAACAAGAATAATTAAAAAGTAATGGTTGGTTACATCTGCAGCTGGTCTCCCCTGACTCAGGACTGTATGTCTTGATAGGAACAAGGAAATGTGCGAAAGAAACGAGAAGACGAGGGGAAAAAAAGTTGTTCTAGATGTCGACGGGTTACCCCAACAGATACGATGCGATGTGAGACATGAAATGATCCTATGATCTTAGCAGGGCAAACCAGGTTTTCCCTTCATTCTTGTCATCCACCCCCCCCCCCCTTCTCTCCTTCTCCTCCTCCCTACCTTGCCCTTGCCTCGTTATCCTACAGCTCTTGTTCCGCATACAGATCTCCTCATCGCCAATCGCCACTTACGCCCGGCTTTATGGCACTCACCGACACGTCGGGCCCAGCACATGCCGGCCTCGTACACGTACACGTACGCGCCGCAGACGGTATCGATGCAAGGCAGGCCGGAGCAAGATGGATGAGGAAGCTGGAGTTGGGCACGAGGACGAGCAGATTACAACAAGCCTGGCCGGCCTCGGCAGTGGCCTTGTCCGAGTCCTCATGAACCGCCACGCCTTGTTTTTTTCTCCCTCAAGGCCATGGTTGGGTCCGGGACGTCGATGCTCCGATGTCTGCAGGCGACGCCTCAACCAGTTGAGCGCGCGCGAGCCAGGAAGAGGTCCAAGCTGTCAAACAGCTCTTTTTCCTTTTTTGTTTTTTTTTCCCTTGTGATGCGTCTGAAGCGGTCTGATCTGATGGCTGGCAGCATGCGCCCTGTGTTGTCCTTATCCCCCCCCCCGAACACTCCAACGTGTGCCGCGTATCGCCAAGCACCAGCAGGCAGCCAATCCTGGGAGGCTCGGCGGTCGATACGCCCCTTTGGATGATGGCGGGATCGTCGCCGATGAACGGCTCAATTTCAAGAGCGTGTGTGGCAGTGGGAGCTGAAAAGTTCCTGTACTGATTGGTGCTGGGCCGAGTTGCAGGCCCTGCTACGAGGTATTGGATAACTGGTACGGCTCTGGTACTACTAAGCCTTGCCAGCCTTTGCGCGAGATATTGGACTTTGCAAGGATCCTGGTGGCCAATTGCTTCCTCAAAACAATGCTTGAGACTTCTTTGCCCTTTTTCGACCTGGAGAATCGGGGTTGTGCCCTGATGAATGAGATTGCCAGGGGTTGAATCACTCCTCGCTTCAACCCGCCTGTGCATAAATCAGCGTGAGATGGGTTCACGGCGATCTCTCCGCTGGCACATTGACTACACGACTGAGTTGCACGACTACCGCATATTCAGAAAGAAAAATAAAAAGAAAAGAGGAAAAAATTGGCCACCGTCCATCGTCCAGACAACATCTCGCGTTGAAGCCCCTGGGACTACCGACACCACCCTGCTTTGATGAGACCAGGGGCTTTCATTGATTAATTTGAAAAAAAGAGGGCTCTAGCCCAAAAATCCGTCCATCGATACGGAACGCCACCTCGGCTACTTGCTGTCTCTCATGGTTAATTCTCCGTCCCGCGTCTGGTGTGGAATGAAGTCTATTCAGACACGGAAACAAAGCGACCAAGAAGTTCAACAAGGCAGTAATATCAAGTCCCACTTCCCGCAACAAGGCTGGGACTAAACTCGGATATGGCGAGGGAAAACAGTGAAACCAGTTCCATTGATGTGAGTTTTAGCGTTGATCTCCTCGTTGGCTAATTACCGTGTCTCAGTTTTGACAACCCTGGTATCTGTCATCTCTGGCAGAGAGGAATAATTATAGATTCCAGAAAACCCTGGATATCCATCAATCAGTTTACCATTTCTTTTCCATGTAGATGAGCCGTTAGGCAACCCGTAGGCGAGAAAATAGAGTTCACACTGTGCTTCCACGCAGAAATGTGGTGGACCACACAGTGCGCCAATAGCCCCCGCCACTGGCCTCGTCTGGCCATCACAATGGATCTTCGTCGTTTGAGTTTCGAGTCTTGTTGGTTCCATCAACGAGGACTGACGGCTGGACCCTTTCCTCGTCCCTGCCATGAGCGATCTACAACGGGCCTGGGCTAAAGCAAAGCTCGGTATTTCCCAAGATGTCTTTGATGAGGCTGAAGAGGACAACGGGGTCGAGGGCCACGGCATGGACAATGTCGTCGACGACGATTCATCATCGGCGTCTTCGGCGTCTTCGGTTTCATCGACCGGAACCATTGTGCCAGCCGCTAACCAACGACTATTTGCGCGACCGAATGGGTGAGTCGCCATTGTGCACGCATGCCAATCGCAACAAGAAAGAATGTACTGACACCACGTGCAGAGTCGCCCAGGGACGGACTTTGGAGCCGATCCCGTGGACGACATTCTTTGAAAGGGAGCTGTTCATGGAGTCGGAGGATCAATCCATCACCTTCCATGCCTTTCTGACCTCGCCTGTCGACAAAGGACCCCTTTTCGTCATGCACCACGGAGCTGGCTCATCCGGGCTGACGTTTGCCGTCGTCGGCTCCGAGATCCGGAAGCGCTTGCCCAATGCCGGCATCCTCGCCGTCGACTGCCGCGGCCACGGCTCGACCGTCACCCGGGACGAGCACGACATCGACCTAAGCCTGCCGACGCTCTCCTCGGACCTCTTCTTCATGATCGGCACGGTGCAGGCGCGGATGGGCTGGGCCGCGCTGCCGCCGCTCGTCCTCGTCGGCCACTCCCTCGGCGGCGCCGTCGTCACCGACCTCGCCAGCACCCGACGCCTCGGCGCCTCGCTGCTCGCCTACGCCGTGCTCGACGTCGTCGAGGGCTCCGCCATCGACGCCCTGCAGAGCATGCAGACCTACCTCTCCTCCCGACCCGCCGGCTTCGCCAGCGTCGAGGCCGCCGTCGACTGGCACGTCCGGACCCGCACCGTCCGCCGCTCAACCTCGGCCCGCGCCTCCGTGCCTGCGCTGCTGCGCCGCCGTGACGACGACGACGACGACGAGCAGGACGGCGTCCCGCCGGGGGGGCTCGCCCGCCCGTGGCGATGGCGCACCGACCTCGCGGCCACGCAGCCCTTGTGGGAGGGCTGGTTCGTCGGGCTCAGCGCCAAGTTCCTGGCCGCGCCCGGCGGCAAGCTGCTGCTGCTGGCCGGCACCGACCGCCTCGACACGGCGCTCACGATAGGCCAGATGCAGGGCAAGTACAACCTCCAGGTGTTCCCCGAGGCCGGCCACTTCATCCACGAGGACCTGCCCGAGCAGACGGCGGTCAGTCTGGTGGACTTTTACAAGCGCAACGACAGGAGCCAGCTCGTGCTGCCGCCCAAGGTGTCGGAGCTGCTCAAGCAGGGGAAGAAAGTATAGAGCGGCTGGTGGGAGGCAAGGAAAACGTGTCTGAGTTTCATTTCTGTCGTGTATGAATTCTGAGATGTATGATTCGATATATACATGGATGCATAGATGGGGGGGGGGGGGGCAACTTGAAAACTACAACATTTGCAAAGCACACCATGGCTTCCCCTGCGAGCGAGAGCTCACGACAACCTCCACGTCCCACCGTTCTATTCGCGACGTGCTCCTGCAGCGCCAACTTTGAAGAACCCACTGTCCAAGCGCGACATCGGCGACCATCTGTAACCAAGGTCCCTCGTCCCGGTCTCCAATTGAGTCCTCGCTGCCCATTTGCTCTTACCTGCCTCCCGTGGCAAACAGTCCTGCGACACGCTCCATCCGTACCTGTTATTCGGCCCGCCCATGATGCCAGTGAAGTGATAGTCAAGATAGTTGAACACCTGCCGGAAAGGCTCGGCATAGAAAGCTTGACGTGCAGGCGAGCATGCCGTCATGAAGAGTTCAAAGGACCGGGTCAGCTGGTTGAGCCGCCTGGCGTGCAGATGCATGGCTGTTCTGTCGTTGATTCCGAGCTCCTTCATGCCGACGCGAACCAGGTTCAAATGGGCCGAGCCGTCATCCTGTCGCTCAATCGATTCCAGGTCCTTGTAAAGACCAATGATGTCGTTGATGTACGTCATCATCAAGGACAGCTGCGCGAGGCCGGCATCCTCACCCGTGTACAGCCTCGCCTGCTCCGAATCCATGGTCAGGATCATCGGCACCAGGCCGCCCACCGTGACGACCCTGGTCTGGAGTATCTCGCTCGACGAGTGCTCCCCGCAAAACTTCTTTGCCTCTTCATACTGGAAATCGAGGAACTGGACAAGAGCCTGCGTGCATGCGCGCACGTGGTGGGCCGGCAGAAGCCTCCGCTTCAGCGGCATCAGGTCCTCCGCGAGCATGCGCTGGGAGACGACGGCGGCTTGGAGCAGCTCGTGCGGGCAGGAGCCCTTGAACTCGGCCAGCTCGGAAACGGGCTCTCCGGCCATGACGCCCTTTGTCGCTTCGATGAATTGCTTCCCGGCCGTGTCGTGCAGGCCGTACAGCGGCAGCTTCTCCACCACGTCGTCCATCAGGTAGACCCATACGAGGTGGCGGTGGAGGAGGATCCTCCTCTCGTGGGTGAGCGGCGCGCCGAGGGCGCAGAAGCGCGACATTTGGATGGCGTGCTTGGCCATCTTGGGGGACATGAGCGGGAAGAAGGACCAGGACTGCATGTCCCGTGCCAGCGCGGCTTCGATGCCGCGATCATGGAGCAGCTCGATGCGGGGCGGGAAATAGAGCATGCAGGTATCGTCTTCGGCTTCCGACTGGCTGTCTGCGACACCCCAGCTCGAAACAACCTGGAGGGCGGTGCTGCTCTTGCTGTTCTTGAAGAGCGCCGTGTCGACATAGCTGGGAAGGCTTGCCTGGTTCGCTGACATTTTGGCGTGGCTTGCTTTCAGAAGTGTATGTGATGAAGAAGGAAGATGGGATGACTGGGTTGCGAAAGATCCAAGGTCCTGGCGATACGTGGTGTATTATATACTTGAATCATATCGGCCAACGCAGATATAGCAGTGCGGCTGTTGTTAGCCGAATGGCGTGTGATGCAGAGAGAGAAGGATCACGTATGGTCTCACGGCAATCCGGCAAATGCTTGTCGTCAAAGCTCACATTGGTGGGTTGGCCGAGTGTGAGACTATTGTCTCAGGCCGCTGCAGCTTCAGCTTCGTGTCATTGCAAAGGCTTGCGGTCTTCCTGTATGCTAGCATGGAGAGAAATCATTCTCTTGGAGCGGGGCCTTTTCTTTGCTAAACGAAAATGCAAAAGGAAAACTTCGTCCGAGGTTTATTCTCATGCGAGAGGCGTCATTCTCGCTCTTTACCGAGCCTGTCATGCAGAGCTTAGGTGCGCCTCTCAGCCACAGCGTTGAGGGAGCGCCCGAGACAACATGGCATTCTCATGATGGAACAATCGGCGTGGCCGACAAAACGTTGGCTGGGAATTAATGCATTTCTTCCGGATGACCTCGTTTTCAGCTTGTCCCCAAAACCAATCGTTTCGATAGCCGAATACATGCCAAGCAACACCAGCGACGCTGTGAAAGCCTTGGCTGCTCAGTGCTCACGCAGTTGGGCAAGTTCCCGAGCCACGGCCGCGACAGCTTGAAGGCACAAATCAACATACGCTGGAAAGAGCTTGTAAGCTGAGAAAAGGACCGTAGCGTTCAAACAGCCTCCGCTGTTCGCAGCTTGTCTGTACCGTGTCCCGCCGTGCTTGTCGCCGTCGCTTTCAACGAGGTCCTAGCTCCCTCCGGCGCTCTTCCAACCGTGTTCGGCGCATCTTCTGGGAGAAGATGGAGATGTCAGAGCAATCCCTCAATGGTAGGCGGTCCCGATGACTTCCGCTGGCCGGAGGAGTCTTGCAGTCCGGAGACGGCGCTTTGAGGGGCAGGTAGGGCGGCGAGGGTGGTGCACAGATTGGCGGCGGCACGCTGGCAATTTTGCCAAAGATGCGGTGCAAAATCGTATGATTTCGCTTGATCCGCGATTTTTTTTATTTTTATTTATAAATTCTTTGTCGTCTAAAAGTTTGATGCCTCGCAATATTCCGTCATGCAATCTGAGGCGGAGGATGGTCCGACTTGCATGAGGAAGACTGGGGACTTGGACGAGAAGGTGGCAGCCCAGCCCGTGCCGGCAAAACTTTGTCTATCGCCGTCAAGGGCAAGGGCTTTCTAGGGCTTGTTGTTGGCATACGTTGATAATTTTTCTTTTTTCTTTTTCCTGTTCGCCTATTGTCTCTCAGTTGATGCGTTGTCAGAGTGCACAGCCAGTTATGCGACGACTTGTTCCAGCGACGTACATGGATGGGCATTTACACGGAGAGACATTTGGGAGTCGACAGGTTATCTTCTCCACGCATATTGCTAACCCATATCACCAATAAATCTTGACATATTACGGCATTTGCCGAGCCTGCCGTTGCCCTTCAGTTTTCAGTTCCATGGTGGTGGCTAGTGGTGGTGGCTGGCGATGCTGCTGAGCCACAAAATAAGATGCCTCCCAGCCACAAGTCCTGACGTATTAACTAGTTATTGTTATCATCCAACTAGGGAGAAGCAGGGAAGCCACTTCACCTCTTTCCTTCCTCGCTAATTTATTATTGCTCGCTATCACCAAAGTAGTAAAGACCAGCTGAGCTCTGCGCCTCCGCTCCTCCTCCGCGGGGAGTTACATTGGACCAAGTCATATTCCTTTGCTCTCCTCGGCCAAGCTTCCCTTCTCCATTAGTTCCCTCCTCCGACTTTGACACTCAAAATCTCCTTCTTCCATCAAACCTAACCCCTCACTGATATCCAGTTATTCTCTCGCCACAATGAAGTTCCTCATCCCTCTCATTGCCGCCGCATCCCTGGTCGTTGCCCAAGACAGCAACCCTCTCAACAGCATCCCGACCTGCGCTGTACGCAACACCACCCACCCCCTATGCCCATGCCATGCCCCGACTTCCGCCCACAGGAACCGTCGCATTTTTGTCTTCTTTCCTCTAACATTCTGTTCTCTTTTAGCAAAGTTGCGTTTCGAAGTTCCTGTCTAGCAGCAACATTGCCGGCTGTAGCCTACTCGACTACAAGTGCATCTGCAGCAACAACGAATTCATCAACCAGATTGCCTGTTGCCTCGCCCCCGTGTGCGACGAAAAGGGCAAGTCTGATACTATTGCTCTTGCCAACAAGCTGTGCAAGGCTTTCTCTGTGGATCTGCCCACCGCCGTCACCTGCAACACTGCCACGGCTACCTCGACCGGTTCGGCCGCCTCTACAGGTTCTGCCACGTCCGCGTCGGCCACTCCAACCACGAATGGTGCTTCGGCCGGCTCCGCTACCACCGCTGCTACTAACAGTGCTGCCGCCTCGACCTCCTCTTCCAAGGCCGGCGCCGCGCCTACCAACGTTGCTGGTCTTGTCGGTGCCGCCGCCGTCCTTGCCTTTGCTCTGTAGAGAGCGAAGCGGCGCGACGCGAAGCGAAACGACCTATGCAAGCTTTGTAACTAGTCTATTGAACCGAAACTGTAACGATAGATTTGGACAGACAGCCTCAGGCCGCATAATGGAATGGGAAGAGAGGAGGCAACGGAATTGGCGTGGCATCTTGACAGGGCGGGGGTGTTGATTTCGAGCTCTATTTGCGATTCCTGGTCGCAATTGGCCATTCTTTTATCCTAATATCCGTAGTCTCAATGAATGGCTCAATCCCGCTCTGATCGCTTCCCGGTTTTCGGGTCCTCGGTTCTCGGTGTGCTATCCACACCTACCCCGCATGTGATATTGAATATATTGAATGATGTATGTCGTATGTAGCTGAACTACAATTTACAGCAAACATTTACGACATCAGTTTCTTTACGGCCACCACATTTAATGCAATTACTATTAGATTCACTCGCTCGACAATGACAGCACCTCTTTCAGGACCTTGATGAGGCCAAGCACCTCTTCCACTGCGGGGTATGCATCAGCAACTTGTCAGGATTACAACACCAATAAAACAGCCACGACTTACTTGTATTATAATGCGCCAAGCTTACCCGCACCACGCCGTCCTTTTTCAGCATCAGCGTCTCGCGGACTAGTCTGTTCGAGTAGAAAGCACCCCAGCGCAGGCCATAGTTGGAGCGAGCCTCGATGGCCTCGACCAGCTCCTGCGAGCTCCATCCCTCCACCGTGAAGCTGACGATGGGCAACCGGGACTCCTGCATGACACGTTTGCCGTAGATTGTGATGCCCGGGACCTGACGGAGGTAGGCCAGCAGAGTCTCGGTGAGGGCCTCCTCATGCTCCTCCATCGCGCTCCAGGACCCGTACTCGCGGCCGCCGAGGTAGGACACGACCGCGGAGACGCCGTGGCACAGCTCGTAGCTCCCTGCCGCCAGCCCCATCTTGTCCGCCAGCGTGGCGTGGGCGTTGAAGAGGTGGCCGAGGGAGTGGATGCGCGTCTGGGCGGCCCAGCTGGCGTAGAGGGTGGCCAGGTGCGGGCCGTAGACCTTGTACCAGGAGAAGACGTAAAAGTCGGCGCCGAGGGCGCGGACGTCGACGAGGCGGTGCGGGGCAAAGGCGACGCCGTCGACGCAGAGGAGGGCGCCGACGGCGTGGGCGAGGTCGGCGACGGCGCGGATGTCGGTGACGGTGCCGAGGACGTTGCTCGCGTGGGTGCAGCAGACGAGGCGGGTGCGCGGGGAGAGCAGCGGCGCGAGGTCGAGCGCGTGGAGCTCCGGGTCGAGGGCGTCGCGGGGCCGCCACCAGCGGAGGGCGAGGCCCTGGCGCTCGGCGAGGTCGACCCAGGGCGCGACGTTGGCCTCGTGGTCGATGGCGGAGACGACGAGCTCGTCGCCGGGCTGGAAGCGCAGCGTCCAGGAGAGGGTGCGGAGGAGCTGCGTGGCCGAGGCGCCGAAGACGACCTCGTCGTCGGAGGCGCCCTGGAGGAAGGCGGCGGCGTCGGCGAGGGCGCGCGCGTGCGTGGCGGTTGCGCGCCGGCCGGCGGCGTAGGTGGCGCCGAGCTGCACGTTCTGGTGGCAGAGGTAGTCGCGGATCGAGTCGATGACGGTGTCGAGGGCCTGGGTGCCGCCGGCGTTGTCCAGGAAGACTTGGTCGCTGGACTGTAGGGCGGGGAAGCGCTTCCGCGCCTCAGGGTAGAAGTCGGCCATGACGGGCGGCGGCGGCGGCGGCGGCGGCGGCGGCGGCGGCGGCGGCAGCTAGTTGGATGGGTGAGGTTGGGAGTGTAGAAGGTTGATTGGATCCTCAGACAGCTGATGAAGAAGAGAGTGAATCTTGTATTGATGAATCGATGAGTATCGGATGGGACGGACCAGGCCTAACCGGTCATCTACGTACTTCGACGGCTTGCTCCCCCGCACATCACCCGTTTGCCGTTTGCGGGTTTGCGGGGTCAAGCTTCGTGGCGTTGTGTTGGATAGCGCCCAAGACAATAGCTATTGGAGCGCTGTCCAAGGCTGGAACTGAAATTCAAATGATGGCATGATCTTGATCGTGTGCTCACATTTTGCAATTTGACAATTGCCGATTGGGCGCAGGTCTAATAAGGGATCGGTGGTTGCTCATCAGTGGGCACGGCTGCAGAAGACGAACAATGCGGGCGGCGGGCCTGATAGCGCAGATATAAGGCGAGCGGTATATTACCAGCAGACAACTTGAAGCTGAATTTCCACTGTTCAGCTTAGTGAATCGCAGTGAGAACTCGCGCATTTTCAGGTCAAACAAACCCATCCTCATCATCAGTGGTATGTCATCTTGGTGGGTGGAAGCTGCAAAACTCCGTTGCTGACTGATCGCCTGAAAAGCGGCATCCATGAAATCTCCGGACAGGGGCCGGCTAGCAGAAGAAGCTAAAGTCCGCCGTGCCCGATGTCGCTAGTTCAGGTCGTCGAGCCAATCAGGGGATCAGAAACTCTGCTCTTTATTCTCCGGCCCCATCCTCTTGGGCAAGGCAACTCTGCCTTGCAGGACTCGACGGACAACACAAAGGCCGACCGAGGCAAACATCGGATACTATAACTGGTAGCTGATGGCTTCCAAGATTTAGCGATGAATTATTCGCAAGAAATCATGCCGAGTTTAGTTATCCAGCCGGCTTTCCCCCTCGTCTCGGGCTCCTACAACTTTCCGCAAGGGTAGGCTTGAAAGTCAGGCTCCGTCTCGCGCCTCGGCACCATGGATCAACCATCCTCTCAACACCATGTATTTAGTTAACCCGCGACCTCTCTCTATCCAGCCTCGTTACCACGGACAACTACTTGTCGCTTGGCTTCGTAGTGTCATTAAATGCCCTCCCTGACACACCATATACCGCCACTTAAGCAACATCATTCACCATGCCAGGCCGCCAAAACGGCGACACCAAGCCCTTCGACTACGATGTGGTCATTGTCGGCGCCGGAATATCTGGCATTGGCTTCGCCTACAGGTTGCAGCAGTCGAATCCGAACCTATCATACGTTATCATCGAAGCGCGACATGAGATTGGCGGCACATGGAGCTTGTTCAAATACCCGGGTAAGGAACCCTCCTAGGCAATTCTCCCTCTCCCCTTTTCTTCATCGCTAATCGAGTTTTCATGCTTCTAGGCATCCGATCAGACTCCGACTTGTACACATTTAGCTTCCCATGGAAGCCATGGACAAAAGGCCAGGCCATTGCGGAGGGGCCCTTGATCCAGGAATATTTGCAGGAAGCTGTCGAGGAGCAAGGCATCACGCCACACATAAAATTCAACCACAAGGTCAGCGCTATGGACTGGTCGAGCGCGAGCAACACCTGGACTGTCAACGTCACCTCCGACGGCAGCACACAGCAGCAGTTTCGTAGCCGCTTTCTCTGCCTCGGATCGGGCTACTACGACTACGACGAGCCGCTCAAGGCTGCCATCCCCGGCATCGACCAGTTCCAGGGCTCCGTCATCCACCCGCAGTTCTGGCCCGAAGACTTTGACTACACCGACAAGAACGTCGTCATTATCGGCTCCGGCGCCACCGCCGTGACCTTACTACCTAGCATGACCGACAAGGCTGCGCACGTCACGATGCTCCAGCGATCACCTAGCTGGATCATCCCCGTGCCCAACCGCAGCAAGGGCATCGAGGCCTTCATGCAGCGATGGCTGCCTGGCCGACTCAGCGCAGCCCTCGTGCGCTTCCGCCGCACGCTTATGGGCCTCCTCTTCGTCAACTACTGCCTGTGGCGGCCCTCGTCGGCGCGCCAGGTGCTGCTTGGCATGACGGAGAAGCAGCTGCCCGCCGGCACCGACCTGGCGCGAAACCACACCCCGGCGTACGACCCCTGGTCGCAGCGGCTGTGTGCGACGCCCGATGCCGACTTCTACGCGGCGCTGCGTGCGGGCACCGCGAGCGTCGTGACGGGCCGCATCGCGACGGTGACGGAGAAGAGCATTCGGCTAGAGTCGGGCGAGGAGCTGCACCCTGACGTCATCGTGACGGCGACGGGGCTCAAGACGGCGGTGGGCGGGAACGCGCGCGTCTCGGTGGACGGGGCGGCGGTGCACCTGCCGGACCGGTACTCGTGGAAGGGCGCGATGCTGGAGGGGCTGCCGAACCTGTTCTATGCGTTCGGGTACGTGGATGCGAGCTGGACGCCGGGGGCGGACGCGACGGCGCAGCTGGCCGGGCGGATGATCCGGCAGATGGACCGCGAGGGCAAGCGCGCGCTCATCCCGAGGCGTACGGAGAAGGAGAGGGAGACGATGAAGGACGTGCCGTTTATGCGGCTCTCGTCGACATACGTCAAGTCGGGGCTGGCCAACCTGCCCAAAACTGGAGATGCCAAGCAGTGGCAGCCACGGTCGTACTACTTCAAGGACATTCTGAATGCTTGGTGGGGGGATATACGATCGAGCATTGAGTGGGTATGATGGTCTGGGATCTTATTGAGATGGTGTATCGGCGTTTTGTTGGCTCTTGGCATGGTTTCTTGATCAACCAGTCTTTTTATGGACATGGGCACGTGGAGTAGACAATGGCAGCACGTGTGCCACGCGACTTGTTGTGGTATTATTAATAGATTCAAGAAACACAGCCTTGCTAGTTTTAGTATTCCTTGAAGTCCGTTGACAAGCCTCCCTCTTAGGGCAGATGATGACAGATGCGCATGGACTGCCTCGATCTTTCGGCATATATTGAAAGTTTTCCGATTTTTGAAACAAAAAGATCCGAGCTCATGCCTTAACCATGTGCACCAAGCTGGTATCGCCAAGATGAACGGGAGGCGCAGTCGAGGTATACGTTATGAGTGAGTGCATTGACAACGAACATCATTGACAACGGACAACTGAACAGCAACAAGACACCAGTCCGCTATTTTGGTTTCCGTTGCTCTCTCCTTTTCACTTTTAGTATGTGCCTCTGGGCCCCCTTTGCTTTGACAATTGCCAAACCATGGTGGATCGAATAACTTCGGCCCCGAGACACGATGGCACTAACCAACTAGCCGCATTAATAGACAGAGATAACTGTTCGCATTGACGCCAAGGAAACGTGAGATATCGTTGACGAGGCTATGACACAAAGGCCGAACAACCGGGCTCCAGCGCCATCCTTGCCGTTCATGCAAATTTCCGCTCGGGATCCCGCTCCCTTGCCTCCCTCCGATGGATCCGCGGAGTAGCAGGCAAGACTTCCTCGCAGGCCTCGGACAGCGGTTGCCATCGGGCTGCTGCTGGCCAACCAGACTATGTTCTGAATCAGTCATCTGCACGCCTTGAAAACTAGTTAGGCATGGTTACGTCAATTTATCCACAAGAGCAAGCAATGCCCCCAACTCGACCCAACCGCTGGCGTTGCATCTGGCTCCTTCGCCCGGCCTCTCACGGTGAGCTAGCGTTCCCGAAAGCCTCAGAATTGACCTTGAGTTCAAGTTGTCGGTCTGGCGGTCTGCGGGGATCACGGCACAGATGCATAGAATGATGCCGTTTTTGTTTCCTTCTTTTCCGCACTGCCAACAGCACAGCCTCCTTGCTGCTGGGTTCCCTCGCATGATAATGTGCTATTGCGGATCGAACCTGTACAAGATGTAGTAGTCATAGAATCTATGAGGGCTCCTATAAGTCGTGGTATCTCCCACCACATGTTAGATGAAACA
Organism: Cordyceps tenuipes; assembly: GCA_025583755.1. NCBI lineage: Eukaryota > Fungi > Ascomycota > Sordariomycetes > Hypocreales > Cordycipitaceae > Cordyceps > Cordyceps tenuipes. The sequence continues at coordinate 88,092 of JANZYN010000084.1, read as the reverse complement.
GGTGTTTTGAAATTGAGAGGTATCAACCCGAGAGCCATCACAGCTCCAACCTGGAAGACATCCAAAGTCCAGTCCCGGACATCAAAGGTATGCAACCTTATGAATCCGAACTGTCCTAACCTACCCTTTCATTCAAAAAAAAAAAAAATAACCGAGAAGTAGACAAGCATGTTCTTCTACAAACTTGCGGCTTCCCTCGCCATCTGTGCTTTGGCATCGACTGTCACTGCTGCGCGCAACTCTACTGCCTCAGACTCTAGCAACGGATGCGATGCATCTGCTATTGAGCTTATCGCTCCTCAAGTAACCATCCTCAAAATCACAGCCGAGAGGGTAGACAACTACCCTGTCCCCCAAGACCTAGCCTACAATGTCTTCGTCCCGTTGTCCTCGGCGCCGTCCACCGTCAGCTTCTGCAACGTCACTGTCACGTACACGCACCCTGGCTGGGATGACACGATCCAGGTGTTTGCGGGCCTGCCGCTTCAAGGCTGGAACCGCAAGTTCCTCGCCCTCGGCGGCAGCGGCTTCTCGACCAATGCGCCGCTAGATGTACTGGCCGTCATGGCCGCCTTTGGCTACGCCTCGGCGGCGACCGACGGCGGGCACGTGTGGCAGGACATTAGCTGGGCGCTCAAGGCCAACAGCACGCTGGTCAACTACCCGCTGCTCACGGACATGGCCTCGGAGTCGCTCAAGGACATGACGGTGCTGGGCCGGCAGCTCGCGGAACGGCACTACGGCGAGTCCGCGGAGCGCGCCTACTGGGTCGGGTGCTCGCAGGGCGGCCGCCAGGGCATGATGGTGGCGCAGCGGTACGCGGAGCTCTTTGACGGCATCCTGGCCAACGCGCCGGCCCTCCGCTGGAACGACCTGCTCGTCGGCATGCAGTGGCAGTCGGTCACCATGTACGAGACGGGCACGGCGCCGTCACCGTGCGTCCTGGATGCCTTCACAGAAGCTGCGATTGACCAGTGTGACGGCGACGACGGTCTCGAAGACGGCGTCATCAACGACCCGGGGTCCTGCGCCTTCGACCCGTACTCGCTGGTCGGCAAGTCCGTCAGCTGCGGGACCGACAAGATCAACGTGACGGACAAGGACGCCTTTGTCATCCGGCAGATCCTGACCGGCCCGCCGGCCACCCCGGCGGGCGGCAACGGCTCGCTGTTTTTCGGCTACGACGTCGGCACCAAGCTCTCCTCGGCCGTGTCCACGAGCTGCGCCGACGGCCACCGCAACTGCAGCGCCAACGGCGTCATCTTCGCCAACGAATGGATCCCCAAGTTCCTGGCCAAGGACTACGCCTTCGACCCGCTGACCATCACGTACGACCAGTTCTACCGCTTCTTCGCGCAGGCCAAGAGCGAGTACGACTGGGTCATCGGCACGGCGGACGCGGACCTGCGGCACCTGCGCCTGTCCGGCACCAAGCTGCTCTCGTTCCACGGCTTCGCGGACGAGCTGATCCCGCCGGCCAACACGGTGCGGTACTACCGGGAGGCGCGGGCGGTGGACGCGGACGTGGCCGACTACTACCGGCTGTTCATGGCGCCGGGGGTGATGCACTGCGGCGGCGGGCTGGGGCCGAACCCGACGGCGATGCTGCAGGTCTTGGAGAGGTGGGTGGAGGGCGGGACGGCGCCGACGCGGCTGGACGCGGTGGCGACGGCGGCGAACGGGACGAGGGGAGAGCGCCAGGTTTGTATGTACCCGGAGTCGTCGAGATATACGGGGGGTGACGTGAGTCTGGCGTCGTCCTTTACATGTAGCTAGATGAGGTGAGGTGAGGTGAGGTGAGGTGAGGCGAGGTGAGGTGAGATGAGGTGAGGTGAGGTCAGATGAGGTGAGGTTAGATGAGTTGAGGAATGGGTCGAGGGTTGGCGAGTGTGGTTCGTGATTGTTGCAGATCTACTTATTGTCTTTATATACCAACTGCCAGCTCAATAATTAACTAATTCAAAAATTTCTTTTTTTTTTCTTATTTTCTTTTTCTTATTTTTTTTTTTTTTTCGTGTATAAACCAAGTAGCAATCGTCCATCTCGGAGATGGATCGGAGGGTTTTCATGTCACCAGACCGCTATATAGTATACTACAATCCAGGTTCTCTCCAGCTGCACTTGCCTCCAGCAACTAACCAGCAGCCAGATTAGCCGAGATGATATCCTGGGTACATCAAAGCCATGGCCTGCGCCTCAGATAGTTCAGACACTTTTCTCTTGTTCAAAATGCCTACCCTAGAGCCGAGAGCGAGGTATTCCGTCCATTCAACGGTACCCTGTTGTGAAGAAATAATTGAACTTTCTCATCAATCAACATATCTGGTTTTTTTTATTATTATTGAGAATATCTTTTAGAGAATTATTCATAGCAAAGATAAAATGATTTTGACACTCTTTGATGACATCTAGTTACTATGTTTCTATTATTGGTAGCTGGAAAAGATGCGTCAACCATCATCACAGGAAAAATGCTAAAAAGTATTTTTATGAAATTTCGAGTAGTCAAGATATCACACATTCATTACACTTCTTTTTCAATTGATAATTCTTGCAATCTTGTCTCTTCTAGGAGGCAATTAAATGCTCCAACCAAAAAAGGCAGCGAGCGAGACCCATTAAAAAGTCGTCACTTCAGCACCCTGCATGGCCTGACATTTTTTACTCCAGCTCATCTTTTCTTTACAAACAAACACACATCACTAATCTGACTCGAGAAAATCTTGACCCCAAGATGAAGAGAAAGGCGAATGGCTCTGCCGGAGGAAAAGCAGCCGCCTCCAAGCGAGTCAAGGCCTGTAAGTAGCAAGTCGCAAGTAGCAAAGCTTTGCATACACCGAAACACCGACGGCAGCATTTTGCCAACTAACTCGACTCTTGCCCAGCATTGACCGCCGAAGAGGCCCAGAAGCGATTCCGCGACGGCCTGTTTGACGACAAAGTCCTCAATGCCTACAAGACCGAGTACGCCGAGTCGTCGCCCTACAAGCATGCCGTCATCCACGAGCTCGTCAACGACAAGCTGCTGCGCTCCGTCCGCGACGAGGTCCGCGGCAACGTTCAGTTTACACCCAAGGAGACGGATATTTACAAGATTCACCAATCCGGCGACCTGGCCAACCTCGACGGCCTTGATGACCAGTCTCTCGCCAAGCTGCCCTCCCTCCTCGCACTGCGCGATGCCATCTACTCCGAGGCCTTCCGTGGCTACGTCGCCGACATCACGGGCTGCGGGCCCCTGAGCGGCCGCAAGACTGACATGGCTATCAACGTCTACACCCCAGGCTGCTACCTGCTGTGCCACGACGACGTCATCGGCAGCCGCCGCGTCAGCTACATCCTGTACCTGACTGACCCGGACCAGCCCTGGCAGCCCGAATGGGGCGGCGCGCTGCGTCTGTTCCCCGTGCAGGAGAAGGAGGGTGCCGACGGTGCCGTCGCCAAGACCCCCCTGCCCGACGTCGTCCGGAGCATCCCGCCCGCCTGGAACCAGCTCAGCTTCTTTGCCGTCCAGCCTGGCGAGAGCTTCCACGATGTCGAGGAGGTCTATCACGCCGCCACCCGCGAGCAGCAGGAAAAGGACGGCGGCCGCGTGCGCATGGCCATCAGTGGCTGGTTTCACATCCCCCAGCCCGGCGAGGACGGCTTCGTTCAGGGAGAAGAGGAGAAGAACGCCGAGAACAGCAGCCTGATGCAGCTGCAGGGTAACCCGGCCCAGTACGACGCGCCGCAGGCCCGCGTGGTGCCTGTCGCCAAGGCGGGCGACTCCAAGGTAGCTGGCGGCGATGATGAGGATGAGGATGAGTTCGACGAGGCCGACCTCACCTTCCTGCTCCAGTACATCTCCCCCACCTACCTCACACCGGATACGCTTGAGCAAGTCTCAGAGTTCTTCCTCGAGCGCTCCATCATCACCCTTGACAACTTCCTCTCTAAAAAGTTCGCGGAGCGCGTGCGCAAGTATGTCGAGGCGCAGGAGGCCAAGGACCTGCCCGTTGAGAGCGGCGCCATCGAGGAGACGACGCCCTGGAAGGTCGCCCGCCCCCCACACAAGCACCGTTATCTCTACCAGCACCCCAGCCTTCCTGACCAGCCGCGAGATGAGGAGTCGCCCATAGCAGAGCTGCTTGATCGCGTGTTCCCCAGCCGTGCGTTCCGCAACTGGCTCGCAGTGGCCGCACACGGCCGCATTCTGAGCCACGACATCCTGGCACGTCGCTTCCGCAGTGGCCACGATTACACCCTGGCCACGAACCACGACGGCCCTGCCCGGTTGGAGATGAACCTCTCCATCACCCCGACTGCCGGCTGGGGCGAGGACGCGGCGGGCGACAAGGAGGACGAGCCGGAAGAAGAGGCCGAGGCAGCCAGGCCAAAAGACAAGGCCAAGGGGAAAGGCAAGGCGGCGGCGCCCAGCACCAACGGCAAGGGCAAGGCGAAGGCGGCGGAAGCGGAGGACGAGGAAGAGGAGGAGATTGAAGATGTCGGCGGTCAGGAAGTGTACATGGCCGACGACGACGACGATGAGGAGGACGCCGCCGTGTACAAGGCCAGCAACGACGAGGACAACATCTTGTTCCACCAAAACGCCGCCTGGAACAAGCTCACTCTGGTGATGCGCGACAGCGGCACGCTCAAGTTTACAAAGTACATCAGCCGCAAGGCTCAGGGCGACCGGTGGGACATTTGGGGCCTCTTTGACATTGAGGACCAAGGCGACGATGACGATGATGATGAGGAGGGAGTCGTAGCGGGGCCGTCGACGGGCGAGGCGGCAGCGCTGGGCGTATCTGACATGGAGGAGACGTTTAACGGATTCTCTGATGCGGGAGACGAGGACGAGTCGGACTGAAGGAAGGTGATCTGGTCTCCGGCATGATTGGACTGCTCGTTTGCATGAGGGAGATGATCTTATTGATTGAGCGTTGGGATTTAGTTGCACTTGGCTGGTAAAATGGTTGCTCGGTAGAACAAGTGGGAGCAACCCGTCCGTGTAGATTTGATAATGGCCTTACGAAGAGTTTTTTAATGTTATTTCATAAAAAACTACAATTCTTCTTATTCTGTTCCCATGCAAAACAAGCATCCTGATGCTGAATTTGGTCATGAATGTTATATTGTACAGTAAATATGGCGATGCCCATTTCTTAGGCTGCAAATCATCTACGGCTTCGAACAAGAACTGGGCGGGGGTATCATGAGAGTTAAAAATGAAACATGCTCGCAGTATCTCAGCTTAGCTGGGCTGTGCCTGTGGCGCAAAGAGACCCGCCAGCTCATCTTGCAATATTCGCGTCAGCGCCTGCGCCTCCTGGGTGAGTCCCGACGAGGTCAGATGGTTGACGGTGTCGTATCCGAGGTACGCGACCCAGGGCACGACGCTGAGGCTCGTCTGCTTGGCCTCGGTGAACTGCTCCCGCGTGATGCCGCGGACGAGGCTGCGCAGCTGCCGCGTGTCGCGGAAGAAGTGCATGGCCGGGGCGTGGTCCGGGTGCGTCGGGTGGCAGAGGCGGAGGTGCGCTGTCTCGACGGACAGCGGCTGCTGCAAGCGGCTGGCCGTGTCGAGGTGGGCGTCGAAGAGGCGCTCCGACGGCGCGCCGTGGCTGTACGACTCCACGGTGGACAGCCACGAGACGGAGCGCCAGGGCAGCACGAGGAGCCTGGCGAGCAGCGGATCCTTGGCCAGGAGCTGCTCGGCGCGCAGGATGGTGGTGATGGCGCCGTCTAGGTTTCCGTGCAACGGCTGGCTTTTGACGTGGACGAGCTGCGCGAGCAGGAAGGACGCCCGGCGCAGGCGCGTGGCCTCGACCGCATCATCGCCGCGTCGCTGCATCGTCTTGGCGATCCACTGCCAGGCGATCTCGTCCATCTTCTCGGCGACCAGGAACGGCGTGAGCGCCTTGATAAACGCCGTGTGGTCGAGGAAGGCTAGGCCGTTCTCGGCGCCGGTAGAGCGAAGCCAGCGCACGACGCGTAGGGCCGTGGCCGACTCGGAGGCGAGTTCCGTCTGCAGATCTCGGGCGTCTAGTTGTTTTTGCTTGGTAATGATGCAGCCGGTGGCGGCATTAAGCGTCATGAGGCCTTTGGCAACGGCATGATCGAAGTCGTTCATGGGGTCGCGTCGGGGCACTGAGAGCGGCGAGGGTAGAGTAGAGTTGGCAGTAACGCCGTTGCTATTATAGGAGAAGAGCGGGTTTGCGAGGATGGACCGTAGATGGCGGTTGGCGGCCGAGTGACGCACGGCGTGCTTAGGGGAGGGCGAGGAGGGATTGCTGAGCATTTTGGATGCGCTTTTTGTATGTGTTGTGAGAGACGTCTGGCCGTATTCTTGCTCGAGTTGTAGACGAAAGGACGATTTTAGACCTTCCAGCAGCTTTTGCGATTGCTGCGGCGACAGGCCGGCCGGTTCATGGTAGCCTGCGAAGAGCTTCCGGAGGGAGTTTGCCGGTTTTGTGCAAAACATGACGGCGTAGATTATGATGGTTTGCAAAAAGAAAGAAGGCTGGAAGCACTGCCTATCGGCAGGCCTATTAAAAAAAAAACAGCTGTTCTTGTAAGAGTCGAATTAATGGTGAGGTAAGTAGGTTGAGCAATGGCATGGCGCCTCCACCAGGTTATCTGTTGGAACTTGGCGATCATGTCGTTGATCTGATATGTCTTATCGATAAGTAGCGAATCACGTGACTCAATGCAGCAAGCTCTGTTTGGCGGGGGCGGTTGGCAAAAAAAAAGCAAGGTCGCCAGAGCGGGCTAACCGAGAAGAGCTACGATACTGCTTCTGTTATTCTGCAGGTAACCTTTCTATCACTGCAGGTGCGGGAGGAGAGAAAACTCCTGAATGGCACAGCGTAAGGAGATATTCAGGAGCCAGTTCGAGCACGGTTATATTTTTTCATATGCTGGTGTTTCGGAGTAACATGTTCTTACCAGTAGAAAAAACCTGGCGCGGTGGGGACCTGGCGATGTTGTTGGCAGGTCCTGATAGTCACTGGAAGCCCCTGTAACAAAATACATGCGATTGGTCGTGTCGTGTGACAGCAAAAAGCGAGGCGGTCACAGCGGGCGCGGAGACCACGGAATGGTGGGTGTAACGAAGTGTGTTTGCCTGTCTTTGGCCGGATTGCTTTGTTCCTGCCGACTTTCCTGCCAGAATAGCCTATTTGCAGGGGCAATACCTGGTACATCCCTTTGCATGTGCGGCGGCTCCAGAGCGGTCACTCACAAGAATAACTACCTAGTAGCTAATCGTAGTATGAGAAACTCGAGGTACATAAGATTTAGTTGGTGATACTTTCCTCACATAATGATAAATGTTTCTACTTACCAATGAGGTGCCTGCCTTAAGCTAGGTACCTAAGGTAGTTAGCTCAGGGATGAATCTGGACGGAGGTAGCGGGTACTTGGAATTTCACGTTGCCCTAGGCAGCGAGGCGGTCCAGACTACTTCACTTGACGCGTGCAGCGACAGGATGGGTACAAGGTGGGAAGCGTGCCCAATAGCCAGCCAAGGAGCAGCGACTGTGAGCTCGGACTAAGCAGGGGATGAGGCGCAAAATATTTACTTTTCACGTATACTCATAGGTGTACAGTACGACATTATTGAGCACAAAAGTAACCTGGGTTGGGTAGATGTGTTTCTTCAAGGCACCTCCTTACCCAGGTAGCCAGCCGCGGTTCTCAGCCCAAGGCACCGCCAATAGGTGCAGGAGGGAAGGTATTCGTCCCTGTACGTTGCGTGATCCACTGCTCCTAGGTGCATTCATCGCCCCGTGTTCCTGCCTTTTCAGGTGCCATGTGAGTCGGGAAAGTACCAACATACAGTAAACTTATAGAGAGGTACAAGCGCAAGGGGCGTCATCGCCGCTAAAAAATAGGTAGGCAGAATACAGGGCTGCCCTACCTGCTAGGGTACCTACGACTAAGGTGGTACCGAGCCTGCAGGCGGCGGCGCGTAAACCTGCTCCCTTCCACCCACCCTTGCTCGTGCTTGACCAGCCAAATTCGGCACCGCCAAAACCAGCAGCACAAGCACAAGCACAGCACAAGCACCTTGGCGAAAACCCTCCTCACCTCCTCCACTCTTCATCCTCTTCCTATCACCACAATCACAACTCCAACCACCACCCCCATCGGCGTCGCCTTTGTCGATACAGCCTCCATCTAATTTTCCGTCGGTTCGGACTTGGTAGCTGGTCGTCGTTTGTTTACGCACCGCTGCCTGTCCACGTTTGCTCGCAGAGGCCCTCTTACCGGCCGCTGCCCTTTTCACACGTCTAGTTCCTTCCAAACTTTGCCTTCACAGCTCCGGCTTACCCTTTTATCCATCACATCAATCCTCTCAATCTATGCCCCTCATGTCCGAGGTCACATCACGGTTCCCCGCTTCGCGCGGTAGAGGCTCCGGCCGCGGTGGTCGCGGTGGTTTCGCTGGTCGCGGTGGTCGCAGACCCAACGGCGCCGACAAGCCTGATCACAGCGACTCCCCTGCCGCCTTTGACGACGACGCCGACCTAGGCGAGCTCCGAAAGCTGTATGGAGATAAGACTTCTGTCATTCGCGAGATGTTCCCAAATTGGTCCGAGGCCGACGTCCTTTTTGCCCTCCAAGAGACAAACGGTGATCAATCTGAAGCTGTCACGCGCATTGCCGAAGGTACGTCTTCATTGCGTGTTTTGACCCTTCAGTTTTCTATCAACCGTGCACAACAAAATTACACAGACCGGATGTGTTGCCCGCTTTTCCTTCTGCTCAATAATTCGAATTCTCCAGTCGCCTGGCTAACCCTGCTCGTTAGGTACAATTTCTCAATGGGGTGAGGTCTCGAAGACCAAGAAGCCCGCTCGCACAAAGGCAAAGGATGCCCCGGTTGACGCTAGTGCCCCGAACGACCAGACGACTGCTCCCCGTGCCTCTCGTGGCGGCCGCGCCGTGTCCGAAGGTAGCCGAGGACGAGGCCGAGCTACAGAGAGAGGCGGTCGTGGTGGTGCCCCTCGTGGTCGCACCGCCCAGCCCCCTACCAACGGCGCCGCGCGCGGCAAGGAGAACCAGCAGTTGTCAATCCCTACTGAGGAGTCCTCTGCCTGGGGCGAGACAAAGAGCAAGGCTGACCCCGTTGAGACCAAGCCTGTTCCTGAATTACCTGCCGGCCAGCCGACTACCGCCGCCGCCAAGACATGGGCCAGCATGCTTCGTCAGTCCACTGCTGTTGACAAGCCTGCCCTTCTGCAAGCTCACACCAAGAGCAAGCCCGCCGAATCTGCTGAACCCGCCGAAGCCCCCCAGTCTCTTCCTGCTCCTGAACCCGTCCCCGCTCCTGCCGCCGAAGAAACGCTAAAGATCGACGAGAATCCGACCCCTGTTGCTGCCCATGCCGACCTGGTTATTGAAGAGCCTGCGCTTCCTCCGCCCAAGGACGATCTCACAGAGACAAATCTTGAACAGGTTATTGACGACTCCCAGCCAGCTGCGACTGGCACCGCCGCAAGCACTGCCGCTGACTCTTGGGATCCACGACAGAGCCCGATTAGTTCCAACGCAACTCCTCTATCCGCTGCCCACCAGCAGCACCAGCGGGTGCCAATCAGTGGCTACGCAGCTTCCGCTCTCAAGGCTACCACGGACAGAACCGCCCGCCCACCCGGCTTCCAGCGCCGTGTTCTTGACCAGGAAGAGGCTGTCCGCATGCCCGGCAACCGTGAGGTTGATCGCGCTGCTGTCCAGTTTGGTGCTTTTAATCTGGGCGAAAGTGAGGAAGATATTGATGGTGAGCGTGAGGATGCGGAGACTCGAGGCCAGCCGCCTGCCGATTCTCCTGTTGCCCAGCCTCGGACTTCACTGCCTCCTCCTGTTGCTCAACCCTCTACTGTCCCGGATGCCTTCCCCAAACCTGCTGCTCCTGGTATGTGTTCGCTCCCGACGCTAGCACCTCATACGCTGCTCTTCTAACGTTTTACTAGTTGCCGCACCTTCTGCCCAACTCCCCACGCAACGTAAGTAAATCTGAATGTGTCCCTCCTTCGACGGCGCTTGCTAATAAGGTGGACAGCCGCCCAGCCAGCCATGCCCGGCCAACAGTATGGTCGTTTGGGCCAAGATCCCGCCGTCCAGAAGCCCATCGACCCTTTTGGTCAGCAGACCCCGGCATCTCAACCACCGTTCGACAGCTTTTCTGCCACTACGCAAGCCCCCTCCCAAGGCGCCTTCAGCTCTGCCCCCACCGAATACTCAAACTACTACACCGCCAATAACCAGCAGGACCGTAGCGCCTATAACAACTACTACGCCCAACAGTACGGCCAGCAACAGGTTCCTCACGGCCAACATGATGCACAGCAGCGACCTCTTGGCGGCTATAACGCTGCTCAGGCCGATAGCTTGAGCCAATATCCCCAGAGCGCAGGCTCACACGGCCAGCCTCGATTTGGCGTCGCCGCGGACAGCCAAAACAGTGGCCACTCTACCCCCAACCCTGCTGCACAAGCCCAGCAGCAGATTCCCCAGGGTCAGCAGGCTCAGCCCGGTCAGCAAGGACAGGCCGGCACGCCTGGCTCTCAACCTCAGGGCCATGGGCAGCAATACCCTGCCTACAACCAACCCTCCTACTACCCATATTACCACCAATATTACTCTGGATATGGCCAGGGCAACTTTGGTCCTTATGGAAAGGGCGGAATGTATGGCCAACCCTATGGCGTGTCTCCTAATGCGCCATATGATCATGCCAGCTCTCCTGGAAACTTCGCTCCCTCCAACGCTCACCGCGATAACAGTGCCAGCACTAGCCTGGGTGAGTATGGCCGCGGAGGTGCGGGTCAAGCTGGCTCTCAGCCTGGCCTCGGTGGTGCTGGCTTCGGCGGTTCTCATGACGGCTTTGCCCGCGGCGGCTCTGCTTTTCAGTCACAAGCTCAAGGGTTCAACAGCCAGAACCAACCTAGTGCCGGCGCCTCGGCCGGTGATGATTTGAAGCCTTTTGGCGACGGCAAGGGAGCCCCTGGGCCCTCCCCCTCGCTCGGTGGCGCTCGTCCTGGGTCAGCTACCAACACCGGTCCGGGTGGTCAAGCTAGCGGCTTGCCTCCTCAGAACTCCCAGATGAGTGGCGCCTACGGTGGCTACCCTAATCACTTGCAGGGCCATGCTACCCATGGTAGCGGCGCCTACGGAATGGGCGCTGGTGGTGCCGGTGTAAACCAACACGGTAATACGCCTTACGGCTCCTACGGCAACCAGGGGTTCGGTACAGGCGGCTACTACGGTGCCAACCAGCAGCAGCGCGGCTGGGGTGGCAACTACCATTAGTGGGGTAGAAACCGTGATGAGAGGCGGCGTAGCCGCCAACGTCGCGGAGGCATGGGCCTTCGCGAGACCGAGAACCGAGAGGAGCGACGAATGCGAGCGCTTGCGCTAGTCTCGCCACGGCGCAGCTGAATGCATTCGATAATATGAAGCCTGCACGACAATTCAGTCGGCAGCAAAATGTATTTTGTTTGTCACCAGGAATCAAGGTGACCAGGGGCTGGGATGGAAATGCGAGACGGATGGATTGTCTCGACTGTTCAACTATGCATAACGTGTACGATTGTTTCTATGGACTGGTTTTTTCTATCTCTTTTTGATTTTGCTCGTTTTCTTATTCCCAGAAAAGCCACCACGGGAGGATGTGACGCAAATTCGACGAGGAGCACTGGCTACGTGTATTTAACAAGGAGCTAGGGATTGGCCCGGTTGAGTTGGGCTTGCCGTCGACGGCCTTGGCTGTTTGCCTCCGGGAGGTGGTGCGGTCGGTATTTTTGTTTTCACTTGCACTGCAATAGCAATACGAACGGAAGGGAAGAATAAAAATGTCTATATTTATGGGAACGGGAAGGAGACGAATTAGCAACGGCAAAGGAAAGATTGGACCTCTGTATAGGGGCATGGTGGCTGTTTGGCATGAGAGGATGCGACGAAGGCGTGTATAGTCTAGACAGCCAAAATGGACGCATTGATAAGGGGACTTTCATCTACTTCAATCTATCTTGCTGCTGTGTAGCTCTCCATGATCCACATTGTTGGGCGGGTGGGTTGAGTGTTCGTCTTTTGTACTCGCTGCTGCAAATTCTTGATAGAATGGTATTGGAGTACGAACTACGCCAGCAATTTAATCTCGGACCGGTGGTGGCATTGCAAGGAATAACGTCGTACCACTATGGTGGCTTGAGGATTGACCAACAGCGACATGGGGGCAATGGGTCGGTCGCGACCGTACGACGGCGGCATCACAGGTTGCACCAATAAATATGTGGAGTAAATGAAATGTTTTTTTTTCTGAATAATTTACCTGTCCCTGAAGTCCACCATCAATCACACGACGTGTAGTTATGAAGAACATGAAGCCTGCGTTTGGCTCCAAACCACCAACATCAGAATCCCAGAGGGAAGAATACGTAGAACCAAGCCTGTCACCCCCTCCAAAGCCAGAACGCTCTATAAAAGCTTGCAATAATCAGGAGCAAAGACAGTTAACCAACTGAAAAGAACAAAAAGAGGGGGAGGGGGGGCTGGATAAGGGGAGAAGGGCAACACGAATCCAGACGAAAGGACGCAAGAAAAGACACAAGACTGGCGGCACAGGGACTGGTGGTATGACAAAACGCCCTCCGGGTAACGCAAGAAATGGACCGCGCTGCTTAGGAAGCAGGCAAGAACAGTAGAAGATAAGATGGGTGTGTGGTTGCAGAAACGTCTTGTGTGCCAAGGATTAAAGCCAGAAGAATACCAAAAAGAAGATGTGGAAGAATAAGACGGGCCCGGGTAGAGAAACGGCAAGTCGTTCCTGACACCTCTTTGTCGTTGAATGAGCAGGAAAAAGTCCACAAATGAAATTGAGAGAAATGAAGTCGCTTGATCGGCCATGAATGATGCCGACATGTTCGGTTGCTATAAAAACCAAGTGGGAATGAGAAATAAAAAGGCTTCAAGGGCAAATATAATGGAAAGATTCATAAGTCGTAAAATGGGCTACAAGAGCGCCGCCGTTACATGACCACGCAGCAGCCGCACCCGCCTTTCTTAGTATCCTCGGGCTCAGCCTGTGGTACTTGTTGTATTTGCGGCGCCGTTGGAGGCGGGCCCATGACCGCGGTATTGGCCGGACGCGGGCTCGACACGGGCGTGCCCGGCGGTTTATCAGTAATCTTGGGCATGGTCGAGTACATGGAGCCTGTGCGCATAAGTGGCCGGCTGGTGATGGCCGGCTTCAGCGGCCACTCCTCCTCCGCCACTGGCTCTCCCTCTTTTTCTGGTTCCGCATCGGGGTTGGGTTTGGCTGCTGCAAAAGAGTTTGTATTGAGGGGACGGAGGTCCTTATCGTACGCGTCCCCAAAAGTACCTTCCTTCTCCATTTGCTCCTGCGCGAGCTTTTTGGCGACAAAAGGAGGAATCTGTTGGTCGGGTGGTAAACGGGGGTCCGGTTTGAACGTGTTTGCCATCCAAGGAGGCTCACCCTCGGGGTGCTTCGCTCGAGATGCCGTTCGTCCGTTTCGCGTCGGTGGGCGGGATCCGGAGCTGCCCGGAGAATCTTTGCCTTTTGTTCCGGGTCTTGTTGGCGTGCTGGTACTATTCTTGCGTGCATGCTTTTTGGGTGAAGATTCGGTGATCGGCCGCTTGCCGTTTGATCCGGCACTGCCTGAATCTCTGATAACAGCACTGGCGCTGTGGGAGCGGACCTTGCTGTGTGCTAGGCCATCATCTTCCTCGTCCGAGTTCTGACGCACTGCCATAGACCCGTGCTCAAGACACTCAAGAGAGATTGGAGCTGGGCTCATTTTCGCGACGGGAATGCGTGTACTGCCGGTAAGGGCATTGCTGGTAAAATATGAGCTGGATTCGGCATCTGCGATTTCCTGAGGGGTTCGCAAGTCCCAGCTTGGTGGTGACGAGAGGGGCGGCTCAAGTGAAGTGGAATCCTTCTTGGTGCGGCTTGTATTGGGGTCGGGTTCGGTGGTAGGAGCAGTATGGCTCAGTCGGCTTTCGTTTCGGCGTGCAGCTCGGCTCGAGGATCTCCCTTTCGGCATGAAGAAGCCAGCGGCCTCGAGCTCCTCGGTTTCAATTCTGGCGAGTTTGTCCCTGTGAATCCATTTGGACTGATCCTGGCTGTAAACAAATTGGTCGCTTTTGGCCTTCTCTTCCTCTGAGAGGCCTGGTAGCAACTCTCGTTGGTGGTCGGATGATTTGGACCACTTCGAGCTGTGAAGGTTATCCGCGGACCGCATCTTTCGGGCCGTTACATCTTGCGTGTATGTTCTGGGCGCGGCGCGAGCGTCGTGTGCGGGAAGAGCAGAAGGCTGCAGAGACTCTTGATAGGAAGCGGTGGTCTGCTGAAGGTGTTGGCCCTATGCATTGGAAGCAGCACGTGGTTAGTTTGACGAGGCGTGATGATGCTGGGGACGGGCCGGCCTAGGAGGCAATAACATACCTCTCCGTTGACTGCAGAATAGTCCCAATTATTTTCGTCCCCATGGCTGCTGCTAGGAGGAGTCAAGGCCGACGCCGGGCCCGGAACAGAGGCCACGGCAGCCATTGCTCTCTACCAAATAGAGCAGTGGGATTGTTGTGGTGGCCGAAGTCGAGCGTCACAGAGGGCACGACGGGTAATCGGTGGCAGTCAAGGTAGCGCCCTGAGGCGGGAGAGCAGCACGGGCTCAAGACAAAGGAGAGAAAGACGAAACCCGCGCTGGGACAGGAGGCCACACACACAACCTAGTTCTTTTTTGTTTGGCAAATGGCAACAGGGTATAAGATGACGGAGATTGCCAAAGGCGCGAGGAGGTTCGTGTTCGGAACGGCGAGGCGAGTAGGCGAGGCGGTGCGGGAGGGCTGCGTCGTCAATGGCCGGAGTGGTGATCAGAGGCGGCGCATCGAAAGGCCGCTGTGGAAGCGTGCAAAAGACAATGCAGGCTGGACAAGGAGGGTGCAGTGGGAAAGGATGCTAAAAACAAACCAGTACCGCTAATAAGGCATGGGATTGGCGAGACCAGAAAAAGAAAAGATGGGAGAGAAAAGAGGAAGGACGGCCTAAGCGGAGCAGGGCCATCCATGCATTCACTCACAGCGCTGCGTCAAGTGGATGAAGACGGACGGACGAGAGTGGATGGGGAAGGCGGAAGTCGAACCAGGGTGGTTTCTGTAACTATGTGACTTGATGGCTTGCGTTGGGTGTTGTGATGGGATGGATGGGATATTGTGGTGTTGTGGTTCGTGGTGGAGTAAAGGGAGGTATCACCACAGCAAAGCGAGGTTGCTGGTGCAAACGGTACATTGGCTCCCATGGAGAGACCTCCGGTTACTAGAGCTATACTGGGTCGCATATGTAGCGTACGGGGCAGCACAGGTATCTGTTGAGAAGGGAGCTTGGGCAACGCACTACCTTAGTACCGACCTGCTATAGGTATCCTAGGAGCTATCACCAGCATATTCAGCGCATTCAGGCCTCAAATACAGCGCCGGTGCCCTATAAGCCCCGCTGCACACTAGGGCAGGCACCCACTAAAAGCTTCACTGACTTTTTCTTTTCCGCCCACCACCCCGTCCAGGATCTTGAAACTCCCCACTGCGCTCCCAACATGCCCGACAAATCAAACATGACGTACGAAAAGCAAAGAAGGGAAAAAAAAAAAAAATTAAGATGGAGAAGAAAGGAAGAAATAGGCCAGGACAACCGCAACCTGTGTGAATTATCAGCAGATTTACTGGTGACCCAATGGGTCGACTGTCTGGTTGTAATTTGCCGTTCTACACTAGCCCTCAGGCTGGCGCAGGTACTGCTACAGATTGATTGGCCTACATGGGGTTCCAAGCCGTGCACCGCGCCAACATCCAGGGCACTGGAAGAGCCAGTGGGAACATGAAGAATCATCAGGTCGAGTACAGGTACCGACAATTTCGAAATGCAAAGACGAACCTATTTTGGGCATGTAATCTGTACCAATACATACCTGGTCAACCGCGCCCGCTTACTCCCCAGCTTCCCAAGGGACCCCCCCAGTGTCAATGTTACGTAAGGTTAGGCAATGCAAACGTGCTCTCGCACCTGCTGACAGGCCTAGCTACAACGCAAATATCATGGCTTTAATTAAACAGATCGATTTCTATCACGCCTGCATCAACAGGCTGGCTACCCAATACTCCATTTATTACTCCATACACCGTTCATGTTACTACGCCCAGAAACGGTGTCGACGCTACTGGTGATAGTGTCCTCCGCCGCCGGGATGCTGAAGATGATACTTCGCCAGTTTCTGGGCTAATTCAGGGACAATTAACCCCAAGTGGGCTGGCTCTACTAAAGGTTTTTCTTGTGTTTGTACCAGTATGCCAGGCACAGTTTCTAACGCATCATCTAAACCCAGGTGCATTACTAGAACGAGCATATCCCCCACGGCTTCTCCTCTGGACATCCTTGGAAGATGCGTCGGCAACAGTATCCAGAGTCCCGAATCTCATCTACTCCCAAGCGCATATCCACGGCCGATCAGTGCCGCACGGCTCATCCGCCTGGCTCGTGCAGCTGGCCCATTGTCCAAGTGTTGGGGCCGCCGAAATTACTACTCAAGTCCATCATTAGCTAGGCCCTGGTCCAGCCCAGAAGAGCCATGTTATATTACTGATAACTGGCTTGGTAAAGCTAGGCCAATACCTTGTACTTTTCGCAAGGTCCTGCCTGGTTGGCCAAGCATCCAAAACTGGCTCTCGTTCGATCCGTTGTCACCGTCGCTGGACCAGGCTGATTGCCAACGGTGATGGGAAGATCGCCACCCCCATTAATATCATGCACAGTGCTATATCCCGCTCCAATAATCTAGTCCAGTGAAACGCCCCAGTCGGGACTGTCGCCGCGGTCTTCACTCGACAGCTATACGTACAGCCATATCACCCTTCATGAGTCGCTAGTGATGAGACATGTCAAAGCGTACAGTCTCTATATAAGCCGCCATTGGCATTCAGACCTGCCTGGCAACAGAGCATCGTACACAGACAGCAACTGCATATCGAAGCACTTCTCACCCTGCGCTCAGGCGAACCTAGCAAAATGCACTGATCTCAATCAATGCCACACATTTTGGAATTGATGGTCTCTTGCTGTACTGCAAACAGGGACCCCTCGGCCAAGTTGCACGTTGACAAGATGACAGCAGGATGCAGACGTGCCAGCCCTTGCCTTTATATTCATACATCAGATTTTCGTGTGCATTGTGATGGCAAAGATCAGCAGTCCGGGAGCAAAGAGACTAACGTTTCGGCGCCTGTATCATGACGACAGCTAGATAAGATGGTGGGGTTCTTGTAGCTTTTCCCATCAGCCCTTCCACGTTGGATCCGTCTGTCTCTTACACAATGGCGACAACAGATGGGATGAAACGTCGGCCCGCTCGCCGCACCCGCATAGTTTGCATATCAGATACGCATAATTCTACCGTTAAGCTCCCGCCTGGTGATATTCTCATTCATGCCGGCGACCTTACCAACCAGGGCAGCTACTCAGAGGTAGACAACATCAGTATGACCTGGCCGCAGCGGTATGCTTACAAACCTACAGCTCTTGAAAGCGGTCAAATGGCTGGAAGGACTACCGTATGAAGCCAAGATTATCGTCGCCGGTACGACTGCGCCGCATGCTATGATGGATGCGGCAAGGTACTGATGCGCGTGCAGGCAACCATGATATTACCCTCGACGCCGAATTTTATGCCAGGCACGGCCACGAGTTCCACAACAAGAAGACGGAATTTCATGAGGAATGCCTCTCACTATTGAAGAACTCCCCGTCGCTGACGTATCTGCGCCATGAGACAGTCACCGTGCGGCTGTCGTCGCCCGCCGGGCCGCGTACTGAGTTGACCGTTTTCGGGTCACCGCTTGCGCCGGCTTTTCACCACTGGGCATTCTATTATCCACCATACTACGAATCGTGCTCGCAGGATGAGCCTTGTTCGGAATCCAGTGGTCTAGATGACGAGAACTTGGTCTCGCCGTGGGACGACATTCCGGCGCGCGCCGGTATCGTGGTGACTCACACTCCGCCGCGTGGCCACTGCGATGACCGCGGTGGCGTCGACCGTCCCGCAGGGTGCGAAGCTCTTCGTCGTGCTCTATGGCGCGTGCGACCACGGCTGGCCGTCTGCGGCCACCTGCACGAGGGCCGAGGCGTGTCGCGTGTGCGCTGGGATCTGCACCGAGCGTACGGGGAGCTGGACGACGACGGTACGGCGCCTCCGTGGCAGGACCCCGGCGCTGGGGTCAATAATAAGGTCAGCATCGTTGATCTCACGACCAAGAAGGCGATTCAACCGCTGGATAATGACGGGTTATGGTGTGAAGCAGGCAGCGGCTCTGCTGCGTTTGTCGGAGGCAGTGGCCGGCAGGCTCTCGGCGACACGACAGCGCCGGGCTGGCATGGGCGAAGAGAAACGTGTGTTGTTAATGCGGCGATTTTGAAGAGCAACTTTCCGCATGCTGGCGGGAAACAGTTCTACAAGCCCATCGTGGTGGATCTCGATCTCCCGGTCGTGGGCGAGAGCTGACGATGGGAGTTGCCGGTAATTGGACAAGCAGACGTCAGAAAGGCTCCTCAGTCTGCACAATCATGGCACCCTTGCATTGGCTATTCTTTCCATCGAGTTGATTCATGGCGTCGCAACAGCATCCCAGCTTGGGGTTCGACTAGCGCATGGTACGTTGGCAGAAGCATTGGTCATGCTTCCCAAGTCAACAACGCTTGTGAATTGCCGAGGTCCAGCCTGCGCGAATCAAATCAGCAATAATACCAGCAGTGAAACGCATCCCGTGTGCAGCTTACGTCTTTGCGCCATAACCCAGACGGATCGCCTCCCAGAGGGGAGGGTCTGTCGGCCTAATCTTCCAACACCACCACTCCACCCAACGGTCCTTGGCGTGCGAATCGTTTCACGGTTGACAGGATCTACGACGCAGCTCTCCGCGTCGGCCTGTCCCTTTTCTCGCTCTGCTCATGCTGTGGTTCCACGGCGTCGCATGTGATGTGTTGTCGGCTCCGGCCTATCCACGTATGACGTAGCGGTGTCGAGCTGGGCCGCGTGTGGATCACCGCTGGGCGGAGGAAAGACAGGAAATACAACGGAGGAGCATCATCGATCTGGGTTGCCCTTTTTGGCGAGTGAGGGGTAAATAAGGTGAAGGAAAATATTGCCCGTGACCCGTTGATGAGCACGTCATTGTGCTGCTGCTTTTGTTTGCTTCGCTTTGAATGTATCTTTTTGTACTGTTCTTGTCAGCCCCTAGGGCATTCAAGGTGGCTGATATGCGCTTGGTGTCACTTCTATGTAAGTTGTTTGAGAGGGCTGATCTGCGCCTGGTGTCACTGCTATGCAAGTTGTTTGATAGGACTGGGCATCAAGCGCAACAAATGTAGGTAATACAGGAGCAGGGTATCGGAAACAGTACGGAAATATCTCTTCTTTTGTCTTGACCAACGAGCTGTATACACTTTCAGTCAGTCCTTGATGGCTTGGAGGGTATATGACAATGGTAGGCGCCAGCGGTCGGTCTTGAGTGCGTATTCGCCTTTAATCATGTTAGAGTGCGGTTTCCAGCAACGAAGAATGATGAGTACTCACCTCCGCCAATATCCTCCATCTGACCAGGGAGAGCGTCCCACGGCACGCTCTGGTGCTCCGCCAGGCCCGTCACCCGCAGGCCGGCGTCCAGCAGCGCCTGCACAATCTCCCCGAGCCCGTGGTTGAACTCTGCCGTGACGGTGTGGCGGAACGCGTGCGGCTCGTGCTCCACGTACGTCGCGCCCTCGTCAAACAGCAGCGGCCGGCCGTCGCGCTCAAAGTACGGGTTCTTCACCACCAGGCGGCGGTCCTCGTCGGCGTCGTTGCCACCCCCCACGGCGTCGTCGAGTGCCCAGAGCATCGGGTGACCCTCGCGGAGGAACAGCCTGCCGCCCCCGGGCCTCAGCAGGCCGGCGACGACGGCGGCCCACCGCCGGATGTCCGGGATCCAGCAGAGGGCGCCGACGCCGGTGAAGACGAGGTCGAATGCGGCCGGGGCGAGGACGTCGAGCGCGGAGTAGACGGGGGCCTCGACGAAGGAGAGGCGGTCACCATCGCCACCGGCAGCGGCGAGACGGCGGGCCTCGGCGAGGGAGGCGGGCGAGAAGTCGAGGCCGACGACGGAGGAGGCGCCGAGGCGGGCGAGGCTGAGCGTGTCGGTGCCGATGTGGCACTGGAGGTGGGCGCAGCGCAGGCCGGCGAGGGAGCCGAGAAGGGGCGCGTCAAAGGCGACGACGGGGGAGATGTGCGAGGGGTCGGCGATGAAGGCGGCGAGGTTGTAGTTGGGTGAGGCGGCATGCTTTTTGGTGGTGAGCGGATGTTGAGGGGGAGGAAGGGAAAGAAAGGGTTGGGAACGTACAAGGGGAGCGCGCTCGTCCCAGTTCTTCCTATTGAGATCTTCCCAATCGACGGTTTCCATTCTTGATCGATTATTCGGTTTAGTGATTTTTTTTTTTTTCCTTTGGGGGAGATTGGAAACGAAGCATACAAGCTCTCCTCAACGTGGGGTATATATCGCCGGCTTTGAAGTCGCTGCGCTAGGCCAAAGTCAGCTCGCCGAGAGTGTTGAAGATGCGAAGCCGGTTACTGAAAGGGGCGGCTCGTACGAGCAGCGTCCGGCCTGACACAACGGCGTGACTGGGTGACAATTGCGAAGCATCTTTTGCTGAGACGGGAAAGACAAGCTCGTGAAAGAGAAGCCGTCGTGTCACCGAGATAGGCGGCGGAAGAGGTTTGAGTCAAAGGCCGTGTTGTTGGTCATGGCCCCTCTCCGTGATGTGATTTGAGCGATCCGATTATACAGGGATAGTATGTCCATGTTGAAATCACAGTCGCCTTCATGAACCTGTTGTCAAGTGATGTCGCCGATGGACAACAGGGTAGGTGCGCACAACGACTGGTACATGAACTGGGACGGGATGCTATGTACCAGCAATCCTAGATTTCTTTCATGCCGCAAAGATGCACATGGCATGTATTTGATGATTGTATTTCGGTCCAAGAAGTCTGCGCTGCGACCAGAAGGCGCATCACATGGAAACTACAACGCACAATTGCACAAGCAGCCATCTCAATCCGTGTGCCAAGACAGTTCTTCACGACAACCAAAATGTACTACATGTACTTACTTCATCACGCTTCCCATGCAGACAAGTAACGCTATATGCAGCAACTTGACAAGCCCTTTCCGCATAAAGCCTTCTTGTTCAGCCCGGATCAGTCGGGGACGGAAGCGCCGTGGCGGTTCCGGCTTCGGCTGCGGGGTATACAGACATACATTATATGATGGTGTACATTCGTGATGAAGCAATACGACACGGTCAAATGGGTTCATGCACGCGACGGAGAAATACCTGACAGACGTCCATCTGACGCGTGGTACATTCGATGCATGTCGATTCGCTACTGTAGGTTTGCATTGTTGAAAATAAAGTTAGGACCCCTGTGGGCGTAATCAACTTGCTTGGTCGAAAAGACAAAAGGCTTCCTTCCTAGCGCCACGGCCGTCGGCGTCGGCGCACTTCGGCGCTCCCGTCCCAAGCAAGTAGCAACTCAATAATTAATAATTACAGCATGTATATATGTATATGCATACATGTATACATGTATGTATATTGCCACCGCGTTAACTTGGTCAGCCGATATTCGTTCAGAGCGACACCACACGCCTTGGTCGTCTCGTGGCAAAGTATCATGCTTCTCCTTTCGTCTTTGTCAAGATCAGTCATCGCCATTCACTAGTCGCTCGACTTCTTCCCCCTTTCGCTTTCCCTTCTTCCTCTCTTCTTCCCTGCACAGCCATCATCACGTCCTACGGCTTGTCCCGCGCGTGTACCCTCCTCGTACCAAGCTAGCCCAGCTGACGGGGTTTGAGTTTGGTCCGCGTCGTCGTTGTCATCGAATCCCGTAGGCAAGCACTAATAAACCACTAACCCAAGTGTAGTTCGTAACCGCCCTCGTCATCCTGGTGTGGCTTGGGCTCGGATTCATTCTTCTTTCGTCTGGCCATCTGGTTCAAGTTGCCGCCTTCGTTAGGCCCTCATATTCATGTGCTTCCATGCCGCGCACGGATTGGGGTGTGACAGTTGCTGCATCACTGTTAGATCCGAGCCCAACAACGCCTTGCCTCTGTAGACTGTAGCCGAGTGGCAGGCGATAGCTCACTTTATTTGCCTTGCCTCTCTCTCTACTCGGCATGGCCTATGACGGTCACTCTGTCTCGGCGACCCTTTTCCTCCGCGTCCAACGCCTTGACCAATGCAAACGACATGGCACGATTTGTTTGGCCCTGCATCGGGCAAATAATCCGTCCTTTTGGTGCTTCACCTGCATAATTGTCCCCTAATTGGTGCCTCGCTGTACAACGTGGCGAACAACTGAGCTTGGTGGGTGGTGTTACCCAACGCTGGATGCACAGCTGTCCATCTGCCTACTTACAAGTGGCCGCTATGCAGGCTGGCCAATCCGAACCGTCCGCTCGGTAGGTAGTAAACTCGTACAAAAAGTGTGGCGTCCTTTGTTACGACGCGGGTATTCCTCAAGTTTGAAAGAACAACGCCACGGTTATCAGGCGGCATCGCATATGGTATTGACAATTCGTCCCTTTCTTTCCAAGGGCCATCACTGATCTGCGGGATGGGATATGCATGTGTGGTGGGAAGTGCGCTGTACGAGCCTGGTTGGACTTGGTAGGCAACTGGTCTTCCAAAAAACGTGCCTTGAAGGTGCCATCCCGCGCATCGGCACTTGCAGCTGAAGATCGGCCCAAGGACGGCACGCACGAATAAATGTAGAAATGCAACTCAAAGAAGGGTAAGAAGGGTGAGCTCTTGGTGTTCTTTGAGACCTCCTTGTCCAGTTAGTCAAGTCCGCTGGGCTGCCAACCAGTCAGGTCAATCCGAGGGAGTGCCTTGGGCTGGTGGCTTGGGCCTGGTGGTTGGCAGCGTACGAATATTGCACCTTATCGTGGGGAACCTGCAGAGGCTCTCACGTTGGCGCCTTTTCATTGTTACCAGGTTCATACGCTCAAGTATGAGAGCGAGGAGGGCTGTATCCCTGGGATTGTTGTATCGGTAGGCCCACAACACCACCAGTCACGAACACATCAGTAGGATCAATAGGACGAGGCTCAAAGGCAGCAGCAGCCCCAACCATGTGGGTTGTTAGCGGTGACCAGGCGTGGTCTTGATGGTGAGGCAACGAGGAGCCCAAAAAAAGACATCACGGGGAGAGAATCGGAGTGCTTAGCTCGTAGGTAGCTCTGTCCATTCACGAGCTGGAGATGCCCAACCATTCAGTGCCCATCACATCACCGGAGCATGTAGTAGGCTTGCATAATAAAAGGCGTTCGATCCAACTCTGTCAGGAACCACGCAGGCCCTCCGTCCGGCTCTTTTGCCTAGCCTGCCCAAGGAAGCTGGCTGATGTTGATGGCTGTGAAGTTAGCATTAAACCGGACTTGATGTCGCGGCCTCCGCCACACCCCCTCGGGAACGGGTACAAGCCAACAAGTCCATTCAATGGTCAAGGCAGCCGTGCGCGAGTGCGTAATGCAAGGTGATACGGGTACTACAGGTTGCAGCAGCGAGCTGACTGGCTGGCTCGCAGGATGGTTGGCTCTGTCATGCTGGCACAATATTGACCATAGATGGAGATGGAGGGGGTCCCCACAGCGAATGCAGCCCTCGAGGGAGGGGTTAATTGATTGGCAGGCAATCCAAAAGGCAGATTGAAAAGAGATGCGATTGGCAAGAGATGTCGCAACGGCACGCCGGGCCGAAGCTAGGCCCGGCTGCGGTATTAGGGGACATTTCCTTCATGTCTGATGTCTGGTTGCTGAGGTGCTGAGGCGAGGCCGGGGTATGGTATGATGTGACGGGAGCGGCCGCAAACGTGGGCTTGCTTTCGTGTCAATTACCTGTATGTCCAGAACCTGGCTTCGGCGGCCCAACACGAATTTCAGCTATAGGTGCGATGCTGAATGTCGCGAAAATCAGCCTCAACGACCAACGACCAACGACAACTAGTTGGCACGGACGGTTCTTGCTCGGGCGCTGCTGAGATGCAAGGGTTTTGCAGGCCTGGTAGCCCGTGTAGATATCGGCCGTCTGGCCGGGGCCATGCGTCCTGCTCAGTGTTGGGTGGCATGCAGCAGCAGCAAATCTGTCTGCTGAATAGGGATAATTACATCGCCGGACGGCTTGGCTTGGTCTGGCCAAGGCAGACCACATGGGAGTTGATCAACAAGGTTCGGTCTGTGTCTCGTCGAGCTGCGGGGGAGAGGGACTGGTCTGGAGCCTTTTCCTCGTCCTTGTCTGAGAATAGCTGTGGGTGATGAGGAGAGAAGGAAGCTAGGCCCGAACCGATTGATAATAAATGACAGGATAGCCGAAGGCCAATGGAGACGGGCAAGAGGTAGCAGGAAAGAGGAGATGCGGAGCATGGATGTGGCGGAATGGATATGAGTCTGGAAGCTGCGGGAGCGAAGCTGCTGTTTGCCGTTGGGGAAGTGTGAAAGAGGGGCGAGATGAGTGGCCAGCCGATGGGGGATTTGATTTGGGCTGCGGTGGATGGCGGCTGGCTGGCTGGCTGGCTGGCTTGTCGTGAGCTTATTAGCTTATTACCTTAGCACCTAGTAGTTGGTAGGCTGGCGGGAGAGCTGGAGAGCTCCCTACTAGTAGGTTCTTGACAGCGGTTGGACAGAACAAGCCACCTTAGTAGAATCGACGGAAGCCGCTAAAGCCAAGCCAAATATAGCGGTGTCGGGGCAGCTCTGTTGGGCGCTTCGACCAAGCTAAGCCAAACTGGCTGGCTGCTGGAAGGCCGTGGAGGCGCAGCTTGGTGCGGCTCTCGTAGAGTTTTTTTTTTTTTTTTGCTTGAATCGCATTGAATCGTAATGCGTGACTACCAAGTTAGCTAATAATGAATAATAGCGGTCTTTTTGGAGGCCGTTGAGCACAAGACTGATGTGAGCATATTGTTATGGCAACATAATGGGTCGTGGCCCAGCTTCGTCACCTGTCACGTTGGCCAAGGAGCACCGCCTTGCCTATTTGTAGTCTACGATATGCTATTGCAAGGAATCGAAACCTCGTCGCTCCGAATGGGTATCTAGTCGCAGAAAGATTACCCCGCGCGCCTTTTCTAAAAGCAAAACAGGCCACAGCTTCACCGCTTGTCCCTTGTTCTCTCGTCTTACAGGCTGTCATTTTCCCCTCCCCCGCCGGCCTTGCATGCAGGATGGATGTCGACGAGGGTAAACAGCGATGGTCGTCGGGGGGACGAGAGCGGCAGGACAGGGTCAATAACGACATTCAAGGGATCAAGGGATAACTCAAATAATCTGCTATTATTTGATGCCCTAGTTATTAATTTTCTAATATTTCTAAATGGTCACATCGACCACTAATTCCGTCATATTGGGCATGGACAACCACTACCAAACTACTACGCGTGACAGGTGCATCAACGATCAAAGCAACCTGGCACAGCCGTCAGACACATCAAACCACGCGGACACTGCAAGCGCTGAGTGGTTGAGTCGTTACTGGTGCCACACATCCCTCAGCTGGACCCCCTTCTTAGCTGTCTCTCTTGTCCCTCACGAGGCAGCCCTCTGAATCGTGGTCGGGCGCATTGTGAGAATGTGAGTGCTGCGCGTCTTGTTGGATTCAGCATTGGCGAGTTGCATCTGCTAGCGGAGCTGGCAGCGAGTCAATCGTCTTGGCAACAAAGCATGGCAGCAAAGCAGCTCGCGAGCGGATACGGCTGTTCCATATGAATGCTTGATTTGGAATTCACACAATAATTGTTCAAGGCATTATTTTTCCCCCTTGAGAATAACCGGGCAAAAGTCGTCTATCTTGATTATTCGAGTACAAAGTCCGGGGAATCGCCGTCGCCAGACATGGTTATCCTTGGTCAGAGAACTGGCGCGGGTAGGTACTTCCAGGGATACCTCACTCCCCGCTTTTTGGACGGTCATTGCGTGGGTACTTTCTGCAGTCTGTTACGTACCTTTCGTGGCTTGTGTAACGTCCATGAGCCATACTCGCAGTTCGGAGATGCTCGACTACCTCACGGGATTTTAAGTAATCTGACTGGCTTACTCCCGGACGCTAAAAAATAAGTGGTGTATTTGTTTTACTGGTACGTGGTGCGCATGCAGCGACCGCTTTCCATTAGATTCGAAAGGCCCGCGAACTGGGACAAACGCCGACGCCTTCCCGGTGTCAGGACGGGATTGCACGGTACGGTGGACACAGCGGCAAAGACAAAAAAAAAAAAACAGCCCATGGCCAGATAGCGCTGGTTTGGTTAGTGAGCACACCACCCACTGTAAAACAGGTGAGAGGCGAGAAAAATCAAGCGTCCGTCGTTCGCGCTCGCCGTAGTCTCCGGACGGACTGGTCATTCATTCCGGGCGGCTGCAGTCTGTTTCTCGTCTTCTAGAATCGAATGGCACCTTGCATCATCAAGGCCACGCACGGCTGACACGAATTTCCACGAGGCTATCCGGGCAGAGCGGTTGCAACCGGTTCGGCCTCGTACGAAGAGGAGCGAGGGCCGTCCCATGATGAGTAATGCAACTGTGCTAGCTTTGCTGAACAAGACGGGATTTTCTCTCCATTTACTTCAAGTGTCGAGCGTATTAAATACTAGTTAACTAGTAATACCCTCCAGCGCAAGTCGCCCTCCTGGTTAAAGCGGCCCCTGGCTGACCTTGCATCCCGTTGCGTGGCTGGCTCACAGAGCCACATTATTCTGCACAGGCTGGTTGCTGGACAAGCAGGGAAAGGCAAGGAGAAATTGGGGCTACTTCCGACCTAACGACTTAGCGGCTGTTAACGATCGAATAGAACAGTGACCTAACTAGTCAGTGAACTTGAGTTCTCGGGAACTGTTTCTTGGCCAGCCCATCACCTGAGAGCTTGTTCCTTGATCATGGTCTCGCCAGCTCAGGTCAGGTACCCTTTTCCTGTGTTAGCCATTTACGACCAAGCGCAGGGCCTGACCGGTGCTGCCACATCGGACCTTGACGCTAAAAGCAGCACCAGGAGGGATCACCGCCGAGTGATGAATGACAAGTGATGCACAGTGATGTACAGTGATGCGCACAGTTGCCCACACGGTGGCTCATACGGACGACAATGAGTGACAACACCATCTCCATCTCCCCGCTACCGCTACCGCTACCGCTACCTTGCCTGGTGTTGCTTGCCGACTGATTGCCCTCACCCACCGGCCAAGCCTGACCTTGTTACCTATCAGCCAGCCATACAGGCCATAGTTACAGACTTGCTTGTCCATAACATCGGTTTGTGCCTCAGGCCCTGTAATCCCACTCTCGACCCACCCCTGGCCGCCTGCCACAGCCAGGTGCAACCTGGGACCGCAACTGGCGCACCACGACACAAAGTACCTCGCTGTACCTCGCCCCGCCGTGGCCAATCACAATGCAGCCCGCAAAACCCGCCTGCATACATCGCGCCGTGACGTCCACCCAACCATTCCCGCGCTCCCACTGACCACCCATCCCACTCAAATCACGCTAGCCACTAAAAACGAGATTCCCGGTCGCAGGTACCTGCAAGTATCTTTCCATGGCTGTCCATGCGGGTGCTGCTTGATCACCAAGGCCAGCCAATTACGGCGCCACTTGGACTGACTGGATGAGGTACTGCATACCTGGCGTCCGATACAGCGCCCGCCGCGCCCAGAAAACCCCTCCACCACACCATCCGTCGTCCTCCCTCCTCCGCGGTACCAGGTACTTCAATACATGCGCAGTACGTACCCGCGCAGATGTACCCTCCACCTCCCCCCCCCCAGCGAGGTACCTGTGTTGTCCTCCCTCCGCCACTTCCACTCCCTCCCACCCAAAAAGACTACTACATACATCTTCACCGCACCGCCCGCCTTCTCCCTCCTCTTTGCCAACCACCGCTTGCTCGGCACCTCGCTTGAGCAACATCATCCTCATTATCCTCCTGCCATTACACTTCACCAACCCCCAAAGCCAGAGAATCGGGAACTTGACTGTTCTCCGATTCGCCCCTGGCTTTGTTCTTCTTTCTTCTTTCTCTTCATTTTTCCATCGCACGTGTTATCCGCCTACTCTTCAATTCGCCTTGTATTACTGCCGCTTTGACGCCTCTGACGCCTCTGTTTCCAACGCCTTGTTCTCTGCGCTGTACTACCTATTTCCTTGTCCTCGTTCTCTCCTCGCCCAGCTCGTTTCTATCACATCAACCAATTCAACCAACCTCCCTGACGTCGGTCTTTCTCACCTCATCGCCTGTGCCACTTTGTTGAACCACCATTGCAAGCAAGCAACCATATCATTCCTACACATCACCCACGCACAGGCACTACCTACATACACAAAGGCAAACTCGTCATCCAACGCAACACGTACACCCTTTTCCGGTCAAGGGTCATTCGATGCTCCCAGCTTATAAATTCGCCACCTATCCAACCGCCTTCGCTTCTTTTTCCTTCATCAACTCAACTTTGCAGCGAACCTGACCCTTGCTCTCCGCAATCATGGCTCCTCTCCCACCCGACCCTTACAAGATCCTCGGCATCTCCAAGGATGCGCAGCTAACCGAGATCCGCTCATCTCACCGAAAACTCGTCCTCCAGTGCCATCCCGATAAAATTCAGGACGAGTCTCTTAAGGAGGAAAAGCAGATCGAGTTCCAGCGCGTCCAGCAGGCTTACGAGCTTCTTACCGACAGTGACAAGCGGAAAAAATACGACGAGCAGGTCAAATTTGAGCAACTTCGCCGCCAGCAGAGGGAAAAAGCAAACATCTCTACACCCAAGTCTTCAACCAAGTACACGAGCGAGTTCGAGATTCGCACCACCGACAGGGGCTCGCCCGTTTTCAAGTCGTCGCCCTCGTCCGCCAAAGTCTATACGTTTAGCCGTAGCTTCGAGGATGACTATACGACTGGCGGCACTCGCATTTTTGAGGCCAAGAGCAACCGCTCCTCCAAACGCGACCCCAGCTTTGCCGAACGACATTCCAAGCGGGAATCGGAAAAGGAGCGCGACAAGGATAAGGAGCGCGACCGTGAACGCCGACGCAAGGAGGAAAAGAAGCGTTCAGACAAACAGCGCGATCGTGACATCAAGCGTGATGCCGAAGAAAAGTATCGCTCCCGGAACGCCAAACCCTCGGTGGAAGTATTCGAAGACGAACCACCCAAGTCAGAGCGTAAACGGTCCAGCAAGAAGCACGACGACAAAGTTGGCCGCTCCTCGCCCCGTGATGAAGTGCCCATTCCTTCCTCACGAGCGCCACCTATTAGCAGCACCTTCTACTCCACGACCGACCGCAACGCTTACGACACAGCGTCCAAGTACATGCAGGCAGCCCGAGCCGCCGCCCCCGGCCTGAACCGGTCCTACTCGTATACGAACCGCCCCCCGGCCGCGCCTTCGCCACCGCCCAGTACTACGAAGAAACCATATCTTCCTGAAGATTCGGATTCTGAAGATTTTGCTTACCGCTCTTCGGCTGCACCCTCACGCCGCGGCTCGGGCGACGGCTCGCGAATTCCTCGCGAGCGCCCCGCCTACCGTCAACGCTCGCATGAAGTCCTCGAGGACGAAATTCATGTTACTTCGTCGCCTACAAGCCGCCACACAGCATCGTTCAGTCGCTCAATGCCCTTGGGCAGCTCACCACCTCGTCATGAGATGCCGCTGCCCCGCGTCAACTCGATGCCGCAACCTAGCTTCACCCGGCCCGGCCCCGGCATCCAGCGTGCGCATACCTTTACCACAGAGATTCCTCGGGGCCGAGACCGGTCACGCATGCATGCACAAGCACCTATCGAGTCAGAGTCCGAAGAGGAGTATGAGCGAGAGCGAGAGCGAGAGTGGAGATACCGCAGTCGCAGGACGGCGTCGCCCGAACATGCACCACCGGTACACTATGAGGTGGACGCCTCTCGGCGCACCCGCCGCATGCCGCCGCCGCAAATGCCAGTGGTCGTTGACCCCGGCCATGGACACTACCCGTATTCACCGTCTGTCCGCGTCTCAGAGAGTCGTCCTGCGCAAGTTTACCGTGAGAACAGCCACGGCATGCCGCCTACCGGACGCTACCCGTCAGTCAAGACAACCAAATATGGCGATGTTCGATACAGCGAGTATCTCCAGTATAACAACGGTGCTGTCCGGGCTTGATGCTTCCTTCAGGCTCTGGTCCAAGGACAGTCGCGGAATTTATCCATTGGTACTTTGCTCTTTTTCTTGATCATTTGCTTGGATTTTTTTCGGTCCCTCATGTTGATGAAACGAGACATGTCTTGATGAACTCTTTTTTTTTTGCAAATATACACACACAAACACACACACACACGCATTTGGGACTTGATTCGGACACGAAGAAATCCACCATGAATCTTGCCTGTGAGCATTTGGGACGGAGTTGATATTTTTAGGGATCTTGCTTTCATTACTCGGGCAGGGGCATTTTTGCTATGGATTGGTTCTTGTTTTGCTCGTGTCCCCCTGCAGTGTCTACACTCAACTCTCTCTGTCTGAGCATTGTCTAGGACGATTGAGTTGTTAGTATGAGAGACTGCCCATGCAAATTTCGTATACCAGGCACGACTCCCTCGTTTATCGAGTGGATTCTGATGCTGGGCGCAGTTTGGGTCAGCGCTTTTTTAGGTTTCTGTCCACGGTGGCGTTGTCCTCTCTTTAGATTCTTTTAATGAATTGGCTTTTTTCTCCTGCTTTAGAATTGAATGCGCATGTGCGTAGTAATCACTCAGTACAAAAGTTCGGCGATGGAGAACTACCTACCCTGTAACAACATTTCTATGATACATGACTAGGGCGCCGCAAAATCACGAGATGAAACAGACTGCATTGCGACGTCATCTCCCGCAGATTAATTTCCGGACATTGGAGGAGGCTAGTGACACACACACAGGCACGTAGGCTGAACTATGGTAGCGCCTTTCTCTGCGTTTTAACTTTACGGATAGACAGAGACGATCGAGTTGAGGGTAAGTACCGGTTCGGTTGTTGATCGGTGATGTCCACCATGATAACGCAACAAGCTCGTCGGGTTAGAAAAGAAAAGGAGCTGCAGCTGTAAGCTGACCAACAAGCCGTCTAAAGGAAGAGAGACACAAGACACGCGCGGGTGGGTGGCGGCTACAAGGCTGGGTAGAACGTGTTACCAAGTAAGTACCAAGGTCTTGCTTGCAGACTACGGAGTAATGCGGGTTTGGATCCGGAGCTGCGATGAAACCAGCACCGTCTCGTCTCAAAACACTTGCACGTTGTCGTCCTTGTCAAACCATCAACTAGAAAAAAAAAAAGGAACAAGAAAAAAAAAAAAAAAAAAAAAAAAGAGAGCCCCTTGCCCTCCATCGGAGAATTCGTCCCATCACCTGATCCTCCACTGGAAGCTTCGGCTCGGGACCGGATCGACCGGGGCAGCAGATGGGCCGCGAGACAAGCCGGAGCTCCGGGAAGCTTCAAGGCTTTTCCTTGGTCGATAATAAACACCGTTCCGCTCCTCCCCCTGCCACGTTGATTGAGTCATTTCTCTTGCGTTTTTTCTTCTGCTCACTAATAATTGGTTCATACGCCATACCTCCGTGTTTCAATTCCAGCGCCCACACGACTCGCCGACTTGCTCCTCCCGTCCGTCTGGCTGTCCGTCTACCCACTTTAAAACGAGACCACCAAACATTTTACCAAGACGAACCAGCAGCTCTTGGCCTTGGCCTCGCCTGGCCTGGCCTCGTCTGTTCCTCCGACATCCCACGTCTGCAATCTTGCCTTGTTTGCCTCGTCCACACCACCAACGGACAGACAACCCATTGCGAGAGCACTTGTCTGGCCTGTCATGGCGACCACAGCCACTGACGTCGTCAGCAATGGCGACGTAGGCCATGTCCGCCCGCGCAAGGCCACTGCCGCCACCGTCAACGACTTCATCAAGAGAGATGCGTCCATCGACGACAGCCTCAGTGTTCCCGATAGCGGCATACCGAGTGCCGCCACAAGGTGCGTCCTATTCACTTATCCAACCCGGCAGACTATGCTCTCCCTACAGTCCCAATCTCATGCTAACAAACGCCGTCTCCTCCTCCTCCAGCGGCCGCTCAACACCCGTCCCCGAGAATGCGCCCCCCTCCAACAAGGCCATCTTCTCTGCCCGCAAGACTCTCCGTGCCGAGCAGCGCCAACAAGAACAAGAGCAGCAGCAGCAACAGCAGCAGCAGCAGCGCCGCCGTCGCCGCATCTTCCCATCCACCGACTTCGCCTCCCGCCTCTCCCACTTCGACCCCGACTCCGACTACCGCGACTTCCACGGCTTCTTCAACCTGTTCTGGATCGGCCTCGCCATCATGGGCCTGACCACCATGCTGCGCCACATGAAGGACTCCGGCCGCCCCTTCACCTTCCAGATCTGGTCCCTGTTCGCCGTCAAGCTCGGACACCTCGCCGTCGCCGACGCCCTCATGGTCGCCACCACCGCTGTCGCTCTGCCCCTCCATCGCCTGGCCCGCGCCGCGCCTCGCGACTCTTTCTGGACTTGGCGCCGCGGCGGCATGGCTCTCCAGGCCATCTATCAGGTCGCCTGGCTGGCCGTCTGGGTCGCCGTGCCCTTCTGGCTCGAGTGGACGTGGACGGCACAGGTGTTTTTGCTGCTGCACACCATGGTCCTGCTCATGAAGATGCACTCGTACGCCTTCTACAACGGCCACCTCTCCGAGACGGAGAAGCGCCTGAGGAGGCTCGACGAGCCCACACGCCGCGGCACCACCGACCGCTCCCCGCCGTACATATACCCCGTCGCCGCGGCCGAGCGCCGCTCTAGCAAGGCCGGCCTCGCCGTCGACCTCACCGGTGGACGCGACGACGTACTCCAGCACCATCAGCAACCGGACGACAAGGCACAGCCGTCCAAGCCCGAGCCCAACGGCTCGATTCGCACCCCATCCACCCGCGAATGCGACTCGGATGACGAGGTCGAGCTCCTCCGCGACGCCCTCGCTCGCGAGCTCACCTCCCCCATGGGCCACGTCACCTACCCGCACAACCTCACCTGGGCCAACTACGTCGACTACCTGCTCTGCCCGACACTCTGCTACGAGATCGAGTACCCGCGCGTGCCCACCATCAACTGGACCTCCCTAATCTCCAAGATTGTCGCCGTCTTCGGCTGCATCTTCCTCCTCACCATCACCTCCGAAGACTTTATCCTCCCCGTCCTCTCCGACGCCGAGGTCCGCCTCGCCGCCATCTCCTCTTCCGCCGCCGCCGCCGCCGTCACGTCATCGTCGCCGTCCTCGCCGCAGTCCTGGTCCCCCGCCGCCGAGACCCTCCTCGTCCTCGCCGAGACCATCTCCTGGCTGCTCTTCCCCTTCATGCTCACCCTGCTGCTCGTCTTCCTCGTCATCTTCGAGTACGTCCTCGGCGCCATGGCCGAGATCACCCGCTTCGCCGACCGCCGCTTCTACGCCGACTGGTGGAACTCGACCGACTGGATGGAGTTCTCCCGCAACTGGAACGTCCCCGTCCACGCCTTCCTCCGCCGCCACGTCTACTCCGCCTCGCGGCCCTTCACCGGCCGCGCCGGCGCCACCGCCCTCACCTTCCTCGTCTCCGCCGTCGGCCACGAGATCGTCATGGCCTGCATCACCAAGAAGCTCCGCGGCTACGGCTTCGTCTGCCAGATGCTGCAGCTGCCCATCGTCGTCCTCCAGCGCACCAGGTGGGTGCGCGGGAAGCGGACGCTCAACAATGTCTGCTTCTGGTCCTCCATGATCATGGGCCTCTCCCTCATCTGCGCCCTCTACGTGCTGCTGTAGCAAAGGGAGGGGGGGGGGGGGGTCACATGCGACGGGACTGGACATTGCAGCCCTGTACACCAAGGACAATGCATTTCTCATTTTACTAGCCAACTATACATACCCATCCATACATTGCAATTTACTACCTGCTTAGTTGATTTGATTTAGTGTGTAGAATGCCTGAATTCATCGTACCCTCCTCCAACCCCAGACCAACCTCACCCCAACCAATGTTCGGCCAGTCCCTTCAGAGCAGTAGCCTCATCAGCTGCCCACATTTACAGACACATTCACATGCATAGCAACTTATTGTAGTAAATCATTCTTTATCTACCTCATCTAACTCGTAATCATGGACAGCTAGAATACACCTCGCCTCGTCCTTGACGAGCGCGCAGGGGAAATTATGGCATCAATGCGCAATAACAATCAAACTCGTAAAAAGCCGAAACTGGCCCACACAGCTCACTGCGTGTTCAAAAAGCATCATAACTCCAGAGAACTTTTCTTGTCCTGAATCCCGATTTTGTGCTGCCTCGCAGTGATTTAGTCGACTTCCTCCATGGCGCTGTCAGCAGGGGCAGCAGCAGGAGCGTCAGTCTCAGCAGCAACCTCAGCGGGGGCGGAGTCATCCTCCTCAATGTTGAGGCCAAGCTGAACAAGCTTGTGGATGCGCTCGGCGAAACCGGCAGGCTCATCAATGGTGAAGCCGGAGACGAGGAGCGACGTCTCGAAGAGGAGCTGCACAATGGACTTGACGGTGCGGTCGTTTTCACCATCGGCCTCGACCTTGGACTTGAGCTCCTTAATGATGGGGGACTTGGGGGAGATCTCAAAGGTCTTCTTGGAGGACATGTAGCTAGACATGGAGGTGTCACGGAGGGCCTGGGCCTTCATGATACGCTCCATGTTGGCGGACCAACCGAACTGGCCAGTACGGATGGCACAAGGGGAGAGGCCGAGCTTCTGGGAGACGACAACCTTCTCAACCTTCTCGCCGAGAACGTTCTTGAGGGCCTTGGCAAGGTCCTCGTACTCCTTCTCCTCAGCCTCCCGGGCCTTCTTCTCGTCCTCGGTCTCCTCAAGCTCGAAGTCCTTGGTGATATCCACGAGCTTCTTGCCCTCGAACTCCTTCAGCTGAGTCATGGCGTACTCGTCGATGGGGTCGACAAGATAGAGAACCTCGAATCCCTTCTCCTTGAGGGTGTCAAGGAAGGGGGACTTGGAGACCGCCTTGATAGACTCGCCAGTAATGTAGTACATGTTCTGCTGGTGCTCGGGCATGCGAGTGACGTAGTCGGTGAGAGAGGTCAACTCATCACCAGACTTGGTGGAGTTGAAGCGGAGGAGCTTGGCAAGGATAGTCCGGTTCTGTGAATCCTCGTGGATACCAAGCTTGAGGTTCTTGGAGAAGGCGCTGTAGAACTTGTCGAACTGTTCCTTGTCCTCGGCAATTTCCTGGAAGAGCTCGAGGGACTTCTTGACAATGTTCTTCTTGATGACCTTCATGATCTTGTTCTGCTGGAGGGTCTCACGAGACAGGTTGAGAGGAAGGTCCTCAGAGTCGACAACGCCCTTGACAAAGGACAGCCACTCAGGGATGAGCTCAGTAGCATCATCGGTGATGAAGACGCGACGAACATAGAGCTTGATATTGTTCTTGGTCTTCTTGGTCTCGAAGAGGTCGAAGGGAGCACGCTTAGGGACGAAGAGGATGGCGCGGAACTCGAGCTGACCCTCAACGGAGAAGTGCTTGACCGCGAGGTGGTCCTCCCAATCGTTGGAGAGCGACTTGTAGAACGAGGCGTACTCCTCCTGGTTGATATCTTGGGGATTGCGAGTCCAGATGGGCTTCTGCTTGTTCAGCTCTTCCTCCTCAATCTTGGTCTCCTTAATGGTCTTGGTCTTTTTCTTTTTTTCTTCCTCCTCGTCATCGACCTCCTCGACCTTCGGCTTCTTATCATCATCGACCTCCTCGACCTCCTCGGCGTCCTCATCAGGGACCTCCTTTTCGGTCTCCTTGGTGACGTGGAGGTAGATGGGGTACG
Organism: Cordyceps tenuipes; assembly: GCA_025583755.1. Taxonomy (NCBI): domain Eukaryota; kingdom Fungi; phylum Ascomycota; class Sordariomycetes; order Hypocreales; family Cordycipitaceae; genus Cordyceps; species Cordyceps tenuipes. The sequence continues at coordinate 52,143 of JANZYN010000084.1, read as the reverse complement.
AGATAAACTCGGAGTGCTTCTTGATGACTTCCTTGATCTTGGCCTCGTTGAGGTAGTCGGCCTGCTCGTCCTTCAGGTGCAGGACAATGGCGGTACCGCGACCGAGCTGCTCGCCCTCGGTGTCGGCAGTGATGTTGAAGGTACCACCGGCGGACGACTCCCAGACGTACTGCTCGTCGTCGTTGTGCTTGGAGATGACGCGGACCTGGTCGGCGACAAGGTAGGCAGAGTAAAAACCGACACCGAACTGACCAATCATAGAGACATCGGCACCAGCGGTGAGAGCCTCCATGAATTGCTTGGTACCGGAACGGGCGATCGTACCAAGGTTGTTGACGAGGTCCTGGAGTAAAGTTAGGAAGATTCAGGTTATGGTTGGAAGAGGGAAACACATACAGCCTTGGTCATGCCAATACCGGTATCACGGATGGTGAGGGTCTTGGCCTCCTTGTTGGGGATAATATCGATGCGCAGATCCTTGCCAGAGTCAAGCTGGCTAGGATCGGAGAGCGCCTTGTAGCGGATCTTGTCTAGGGCATCGGAAGCGTTGGAGACGAGCTCTCGCAGGAAAATCTCCTTGTTGGAGTAGACAGTGTTAATGATGAGGGAGAGAAGCTGAGAGATCTCAGCCTGGAACTCGAAAGTCTCAGCCATTGTGAAGGGTATCAAAGGGTTTGTGATTCTAGATAATCGAGTTAGCTAAGTGAAGGGCTGGTGTTGAGAATTTTGCAAGACGCAGAGAACGGTGAATGGAGGGGCAGAAGCTCCCGCGCAAACGACGTCGCGGCGACCAATCGATCGGCAGCGCAGCGTTCACGTGAAGCAGGCGGTTGGGTAGCCAGAGGTTTCTTTCTGCGGGCCTAGCTCTTTCAAACTTTGAGGAGCTGGCGTCGAAGCCGGTACGAACAATGCACTGGGGCAAATGCTTACCTAGACGCTGGTAATTGAAAGAGCAAAGGTTGATGCGAAGCTCTAGACAGTTTAAGTGTCCAAAGATCGGTTGAGCGCGGGGCAAAAGGGGGAAGAAGATGTGGTATGAAGAGGGAAAGGTTGATGAGAAGAGAAGAACTCAGAGGAAGAAATAGAAACGAGGTTGGAGCTAAAAAGGGTTGTGCCAGCTGCGTGCGTCTGCCCGCCGCTATCCAGAGTTTCCATGAGATTCTACGGAGAAACGGGCGGTACCTTTTCCACAGCAACGGGATGGGGGTGTTGTGATTGGTTGAGGAGGAGGTGAATGGCAGGGGAGGTTTCTGGTACATCCCACACCGGCAAGGGCCCTGTAGCGCCGGGTTTCAGTGGCTGCGGTGGCCAAAGCCACCGCTAAATCGCGCCCAACTTTTTTTTGTTCATGCCGTCGATGACAGTCCCGCTGCAGCCTGCCTGTTTAACCGCCTGGCTGCCTGGCCTTTAGGCGGGGTTGGTTATTCATGGCAAACACATTCACTCAGGCGAAAGGCGCCGAAAACGGGGAGGCTGACTGCGTAACAAAGTGGTTGGGTCGTATCGTATCAGTCTTGCATCGTTTGTACCCAATTCATTCAAAAACAAACGAGGAACTCTCCCGTTTGTCTTGCCAGTCAATGTAGGTCACACCTGTGCAACCAAGTACTCTCTGGAAGCTTCTCGCGATGCTCCACAGCAGGCAACAAACCCGCCGCCACCAAGGTTACCCATTAAAAGTTTCTTATCTTATCGGCACCTCAGACCAACAACATGTCAGCCGTTCGGCAAGCTTCAAGTCTGTAGTCTATTTCTTCTGTCGCTCCTGTCATGAAAAAGTGCTAGTTGGTCTATGAAGAAATAAAGAACATGGAAAAGTCTATGATGGAGCTCCACTGAAACATTGCCTGCCAATCCAAGTACCAGCACAAATGTGGCAGACATCATTCATTTGAACCCAGTAAGGCCGCCCAATCGACGCCGAAATATCTATTTGTACAAAGACCCTGCATCCGTTTGCCTTCTACTCATTGGAGATGACACCGCCTACCTGTCGGTATTTGCGGTCTGCGTACGCCAGGCCAAATTCTCTGCTCTCCACGCCCGGAATCATTTCTACGACCTCCGCCACCACAATCATATGGTCACGCACCTTGATGAAGCCCTTTGACGGCTCATCATCGAGGAGACGGCAGCGCAGTACATGAACGATGCCCTTTCCCCGCAACAGCGGCGTCACATCAGCTGCGCTCTGCTCCACAGAGACGCCGTTCAATCCCGCGAAGACGTCGCCGCCCACGTTGCCCCGCGTGAAGTGGTCCGCAACCGCCGCGCCGCTTGCGTCGCCGGATAGTATGTGTATATTGAAGCCGCGGCTAGCTGAGATCGCGTCCAGCGTGCGGCTCGGTGTCGCCACGTTGAAGGTGATGACTGGCGTGGGTTTGAGAGTTAGAGACGTAAAGGATGACATGGTCATCGCGCGGGGCACGGCGTCGTGCCCGGCTGCTGTGCAAACGACAACAGACTGCGTGAGAAGACGCATAACTGAGCGCAGCTGCTCTGGCGGAGGGTTTGGTGCCTTGAGGTCGGTCGTCGGTGGCGTCGGCGGCGACACGTGCCAGGGAGCGGGTTGGGGCGCTGAGGGTCGGAAGCCGCGGCTCTGTGCATCTATATCAGACGCTATTAGCAGCTGAAACGGTTAGCACTGAGTAAGAAGAGCCGTACATGTAGAAGGACCCTGTCCAGTCACGGTATGCAGCACCGGCGCGAGCTCCTTGGGCAGGATCGTTGATAATGGACGCCCCGTCACGGTGTCGCAGAAGCCAATGGCCACGCCAACCCCATCCTGCAACCGCCGCACAATCTGTATCATGCCGAAGTGCCTTACGCACGTCCTGCTCCAAAGTCTTGGAGAAGATCGCTCTACCAGGAGCGCATGGCGGGGCCAACGCGGCAAAGACCGCATCGCTGTGAAGAGTTTCATTGTCGATTGTGGCCCATTGCGGGACGCGGGTTTTGAAAAACAGAAACAAAATATGGTTAGATGGAAATGAATTGCCGTTTCAATATAAAGAACGACCCAACGGACTGGAAAACGGCACAGCGTCACAAAGCGCCGAGGTCGGTTTGATGATTCTCAAATTCCGTGTGCTCAGCTGTAGTGGCTTTGGGCGTTCTTTGACGTCGTCGGGGCTTATCGATACCGTTCCCCAAGGACAAGGAAATTTTGCGGAGCCACCTCAGGCCTCACTTTGAACTCCAGCACATCGCAACCTCCTCGAACCCAATTGCCCTCCCGTTTCCTCGCCGAATCACCAAATTGACAAACAAATCGGGACAATTGAATCAATCGGCAAATACACTCTCTGCAAAGACTTCGCACGACTATGGCGAGACTCCCCGTCGCCCTGGCGCCCACGCGCGCCGCGTGCCTCCTTTCCACGACAACCACCATCACCACCACACAAAGCCGTAGCACGGCCCCGGCCTCGCTGCGCGTGCATGCCCGCCACGCGACGTTCATCGCCCGGCCGCGCAGGCCCTACAAGTTTACGCAGATGGTGCGCCTATCGGACGGGTCGACGTACACGATGCGGACCACCTCGCCGGAGCCGCTGTACCGACCGGCCAAGGACACGCGCAACGCGCTGCTGTGGCAGCCGAGCGACAAGTCGCTGCGAAACGTGGAGCTCGACGAGGCCGGCCGTCTGGCCGCCTTCCGCGAGCGCTTCGGCCGCGGGTTCGACGCCGCGGCCACTGCGGAGGAGGGTGCGACGACGGGGACGTCGGCGCCCGCCTCGGCCACGGCGGGGGCGTCGGGTACGGGGGACGCGTTTGCGGATTTGCTGGCGGGATATGCGCCCAAGGATACGAGCTCGATGCAGGAGAGCGGCGCGAAGAAGGGACCGCCTGGGAAGCGCAAGTAAAGAGGAATGACAACGGAGGGGGGAGACTTGGCATGGTGGATGTGTTGTTGTTGGGAGAAGCAGGCTTTAGTGGTAGACAGCATACTTGTAACATTATTTTGTATTTTTGAACCCATGCACAACATTTACAACGTGGAGGATATCACTGATATGCGGCTTTTGTCTGGTACCCGTCTCAAAGTAGGGGGAAAAAAAATTGTATGTAGTTGAAGATCGCATCGGAACCACGCAGAGATGCAACTTTTCGGGTGCTGAAGAAATGTACATATTCATAAAAAAGGGTATCAAAATGCCTTTGCGTGCCTCTGTGCGTCCATCGAGACGAAGTTATGGGAAGCCCAAGAAAACGGCCACACAAACAACCCTGTCCGGAAGGGCGACCCGCGAGTGCGCAATCAAGAGCATGAATATAAAAAAAGACATCAACCGCCAGAATCACCGATCTTTCGTCTTCGTCCATTTCTGATGACAGCTCTCGCTCTCCACGAGCGTCGCCACTGACCATCTGCTACCGCTCTCGTGATTTTGCTCGTCCGCCTCCTGTTGTGTCTCGTCCATCCTGGCGAGGATCTTCTGCATCTGCTTGCGGGGAACCCTGACGCTATGGCGACATGCCTGCAGCATCTCTCCTAGTAGCCGGCCGGCGGCGCCGCTCTCAGTTGTCGCGGTCGCTGTGGTCTTTTTGTTTTTCTCATGATCCATACTGGTTATAGAGGGCGCCGTGAGCATACGTGTGTCCTCCTCTCCAGGCTGTCGCCGGCGCGGGGCATTGGTCCAGATGAAGTGACAGCGGGCAGCTTCAGCAGGTGGAAGCGTCAAGATGGACTGGTCAATATGTTGGTCGAGGATGCGCATGGTATCCATGTTTTGTTTTGATATTCCGCACAAGGCCGCGAGCGATGTAGTGGTAGAATCGCTGTGATGGGGCTGGGATTTCCGGCGGAGCTGTGAGAACGGAAATGGCGATTTCTGAAAGGGGTTGGCGGATGAGGTTTCTCAGTTAGAGTGGACAGTGTACGTAGTAGATGCTGATTTGTGTAGAGAAGTACGAGAGGATGTGATAATTTATTATTCAGGTTCCTGTCATAAAAAGGAAAAAAGAAGAAGAAAAAGGAAACAAAGCAGGCCTTGCTCTGGGCGGCAGGCGAAGTCAGCTGAAGGCTGGGGCGAGGCGAGACGGGTTCCCTATCCGTTTCCCCTAATAATAATAACATGAGAGGCGCAGAAACGGAGGCACAGAGATGGAATCCCCGCTGTGGGCACACCTTTCCAGCTATGGCCTCGTTTCTCACTAACTTTTGGGCGGTGCTTCTTGGCTGTGTCTCAGCCCTCGAGCTGGCATTGTCGCCTCATCCCTGCCTGGGTCTGTCAGGGTCCCTCGCTTTCGTAGGTAGTTTGCGAGTCGTCCCAATTTAGCGTCTATGCTTGCTTGCTAGCGAGCTGCTATTCATCGGAACGTGGAACTTTCAAGCGACGGAGGGATGGATGGATGGCATGAGGTTGCTAAGGATTAATTCGGCGGTCCTCGGGAAGGTTCCGTCTCCGGTCGTCGGCCTACTGGTAACCAATCCCATTCACCACCATCGAAAACGACGATCTGCCCGAGGTCCATCGAGAATCAATCAAATCAACCCGAAACCACTACTTGAAGTAGGAATGCAAAGCAGAATTCATTTTTATTGCATTGTATGCTCAACTTCGATTTATTAGCAACACAACGCATCCCTACTACACTTCAGCTCAAGTCATAGCAGAGACATCCTTACAAACGCCTTGCCAAACAAATGATACCAACCATGGAAAATGGTAGTAGTACTAGTGGTACTAGCAGTTGCAGCAGCACCAGCAGCTGCAGCAGTTACTATTTAATCAGAGTCTTCATCCATTCTCGCTCTCGCGCGGTCAATCGCCGTGTCACCCGTGCCCTTCTTCGCCGCTTGGTATACTGGGGGCTTGTAGAATGCCGACGCGTCATCTTCAGCGTCGAGCTGCATCAGGAACGTCTCCCACTTTTCAATCAACTGCAAAAGCAATGTTAGCAATAGCCTCACCATCAGCATCGGTGCAGCACATGTATGGGCTCACCTCCTTCTGTGCTTCCACCGCACTCTCTAAAAATGTCTCGACGCCGCTCTTAAAGTCCTCCACCTTTTCCCGCTCGAACCGGTCCAGCTCGCTGCGCAGGCAGCGCCCCATGTCCTCGAACAGGAGCCTGGCCTGGTGCACCTTCTTCTCTGCCTCGGCCACCTCGACGTTCATCTGGTTCAGGCGGTCCTGCTGGCTCTTGCCCTGGCGCAGCAGCTTGTCCTGCGTCGCTTTCTTCTTCTGCAGCTCCGACTCGGCCGAGTGCCACGCATAGAACCCCTTTTGCCGCTGCCCAAACGCCTGCTTGACGGAGCCGATAAGCCGGATGTACTCCTCGATGGTGATGCCAAACGTCAGCACGTCCTGCTGCGCCTGCCGGTCGTAGACGTCGCGGATCGTCAGCTGCAGGTCCGACAGCGCGTCCAGCGGCTGTGAAAGCGACGGCGACAGCTCTACGGTCGATAGGGCGTGCAGCGATGCCGAGAACTCGCCGGCTGCCTCGGCCATCATCTTGCGCTGCCCGACCATGGTCTCCATGGCCTTGAGCAGGCCCTTGAGCTGGTTCTCCAGCGCGTCCAAGTAGATCTTGCGTTCGTGGAACCAGTCGTCCTGCTCGACAAACTTGCTTCCGCCGCCAACGTTGATGCCCAGCGAGCCCAGCACGCCCTTGCTCTCCGACGGCAACGGGTCACGGCGCTCCTTTTGCTTCACGTCCACATTAAAGGCCTCGCTCTCCAGGAAGATCTTGACATCGCCGTCGTGTTGCAGGGTTGGGTGCGCTGTGACCTTGTTCAGCATCTTCTCCAGGGCTGCGCGTCTGGCCTCGACAAAGTTACTATCGAAGCGGCCGACGGCCTGCTTCTCGGGCGGCGGCGGGACCACGTAGCCGGGATTATTTGTGTGAAGCGAATTGTATAGCCAGAGAAAATCTCGGTACCGGCGCTTCACCTCGAACTCGGTTTGCTTGTATGCGCGGGATGTGGTCTGGTTGGCAAACGAACATGTTAGCCATAGTGCATTCTTCATCTGGTATTTGCGTCGGCTCACCTTTGTCCGCACGGAGTAGACAATATGAGAGCTCGTCAAGTCTCCAATCTTGACCGGGTCTCCAACGCTGATGTGAAAGGTAGGCTTGGCAGCCTGCTCCACGCTGACGCTGGGCTGCTGGCTGCTCTGGTGGGCGCTTGGCACGGCAGCGTCCACCGGCGGCGGCACGCGGGGACCCCTGAAGCCGGCGGCGTCGGTATGGTCGTCATCGATGCGGTGCGGGTCGGCCGGTCGCCGGGGCTGAGCGTGCTGCTGCTGCGGTGGCATCGTCGTGCGCATCACCAGCTGCTCCTTTTGGGGTGGGACTGGGGGCGTCGCCTCGGCGCGACCGGAGCCGTCGTCATCGTCGTTGGAGGCGCTTAGTGGCCCGAGGGGATCTTCGACGGCCTCCAGACGGGTCGGCTGAGCGACAAGGCGACGAGGACCGCGCGCGGAGCGTCCGGCCGATGGGGACGAGGTGCTGGCCGTCGGCGCTGTGGCGGACGCCGGCGGGGAGCCGAGTGTGTCGCCCTGCGAGGCGCCAGTGGTCTGGGTCGAGTCAGCCCAGGGAGACTCCTCGACGTCCATGATGCCGAGTAGTTATGCCGCACAACGGATTGATATGCAAGGCAGGATTGCGTGTTGTTTTCGATTGCGGGGGGATCAAAAGTAATGGGGAGAAGGTAGCTAAGCAGGTGGCGGAGCGACAGGCACCAAGGAAGCTCCAACAGCAAACATGCATCAACGTCAGTGGAGATTGGTCACCTGCAAGTACCTAATTGCTGTCGCCGCCCCACGTGTTCCTTCACCTCTGTTTGCATTCATACAAATACAACAATTATCTACAGTTGTAAGAGTACCAGTTTCTAAACTCCAAAGCCAGAAAATAAAGAAAGCATGATTAAACAAAATTCCATTTGTCCCTTTTAATACGGCGTTTCACTGCTAAAATATAGCAATCTCCCGTGACCTTCCCAGCCAGTTGACAAAATGACTCCAAACACCGGGTTGAGCGCCTGATACATTTCATAACCCTGAAAAAAAAAAAAAGACTGCTTCGTGTCCTCCTGCTCATGATGCAGAACGTCTATCGTTCTGGCTCAAAGCAACCCCCAACGACCACCAAATTCATCCTCGTAAACTTCACCTTTGTGATTGGTGTCTTCTTGGTAGGGAACGCGCTGATTTGATCTGGCGTGATCATAACCTCCTTACTCTTCTTCTTAGAGCCGCTTGCTGCGTTGGCCGAGGCCGCGCCTTGCTGAGCTGTCGCGCCCGTAGACCGAGAAGCATCTTGTGCACCGGCGGCCATGGCATCAGCACCTGAGAGCGCACCAGCATCTAGACCGGCCTGTTGGGCAGCTTTTTGAGGATCGGCAGGGGATTCTACGTCCCACAATCGAACCGTGCCGTCTTGTCCACCTGAAGCAAGCACAGTGGACTCGACACTGAAGCTCAGAGACCAGATACCACCCTTGCCGTGGCCTCGGGAGCGCTTGATACGTGTGCCATTGGAAATGTCCCAAAAGAAAATATTGCCAGTAATGTCAGCGCTAGCGAGGAGCTTTCCATTGGGTGCACATTCCAGGGCGCTAATGTAGTCCATGTGGCCAGAGAACACTCGCACGCAGCTGCCGGTGACAACGGACCACATTCTAATAGACTTGTCGGTTTCGTCGGACGCGGAGAAAGCATACATCCCGTTTGGATGCCAGGCGATGGCAGAGATTGACGTGTCGTGCCCAACAAGCAGGCGCTGTGGCGAAGCATGGTCTTGCATCCAAAGACGGACAACTCTATCGTAGCCAGCGCTCAAGAAGTAGTGTCCATGAGGGCCCCATTGTGTTCGGTAAACTGGGCCGTCATGAGACCTGTACACAGCAAGACACGACCATGATTCAAGAGACCACAGTCTAATCTGACCGTCGGCAGAGCAGGACAGTAGAAGCTTGGACTTGGTATCGATCTTGGCGCCCGGCTGGGCCTCGTCTCCGAACAGTCGTTGAGGCGCGCCCGCGGCTGAGTCAGAGAATGACACGTCGTACACAGGCCCCGAGTGACCAATCAGTTTTCTGCTGTTGAACTTGGAATCCTTCTCGTGAGCATTCATAGATGCTAGGGCCTTGCCATCCAACGACCAAACTCTGATATACGACTCAGAAGTGCCGGCCGCAACAAGTTGTCCATCATCAGAGAAGTCCATGCAAGCAACGCTGCCCAGTGAATTGTGAAATGTGAACATGCAGGCACTGACGGCGATTCCAACGCCTCCGGTCCGTCCCTCGATCTTGAAGCGATCCCGATTTTCCCGGAGTCTCTGCATCTCTAGCATAATGTCACGCGGCCTGGATGGGGGTAGAGGGAGATCAGCTCGGTTCGGGGCATCATCACTATCCTCACGCTTGATTTTCTGGTCAAACACTTCCAGAAGCGTTGAGGTACCTGACGCCGTTGGGTTGCGCTTCTCTTCATCCTCAAGTTCGGCGCGTACGTCGTCGCGCAGTTCAGGTTCCATGGGGAGTGGTCCCAGCTGGAGGGGAGCCGCGGGATCAAGAACATCCTTGTTAGAAAGCCCCAACTTAATGCCCGGTACACCTTCCTTGGTATCGATGTCGTCCATGTCCATATTCTTGGCGCGTCGGAAAACAGCTTCAAAACTGAAGGGCGTAATAGGGCCTCGTCGTGTCGAGTCAATTTGGCAGTGATGGACAAGGATCTGGCGAATGACTGCGCCGCCGTTATCGGACTCGCGTTCAAGGAAGTTGAACAGATCTCCGGTGGCATGTTGGTTAAGCGGGATCCTGTATTTGTTGTTTTTATAGAGGGCTACAGTGGGATTCTCCGCAGTATGGGCTGGTAGCGTGACAGTCGCAAAAGTCTTCAAGTCATCAGCATGCGCTCCTTGGAACTGAGGACCCATGTCTTTGAGATAAATTTTGGCATCCTCGACGTAGCCATCTTCAACGAGGGCGATGTATGAGTAGACGAATATTGGCCAGAGGAGTTTGGACAATTCGAACTGAAAGATATTAGATATTAGATATTATGCAGTGACAAATACTGGGCAAGAACACACCTTGTAGATTTCGAGATTATTGAACACCCAAGCCTTCAGAAGTCTGTAGGCCTTCCCATACTTTTTAGGGCCGAGAGTTGCGGGCTGATGAATGGGCTTTCCATCTGAGCCGAGATGTTTAGATTCTGTTCGAAAAACCTCTTCAGTGCGATTGAAGCCTCTCTTCAATAGATAATCGGTGACCTTGTGGTTCAGGTAAGCTCGATATCACCTTGGCATCATTCATAAAGACTAGGCCAGTGGCAGAGCAGCTACTGAGCTGCCACAGCTGTCATCCACTTACTATCTGATTAAGATTGTGATTGGACATGGCATTTGAAGCAGGTGCCGTCGTAGTCGTTGTAGCCGGGGCAGCAGGAGGGGGCGGTGCTGGAGCTGGGACGGGCTGGCCGTAGACCGGGGGAGGGACTGGTGTTTGCTGTGTCATCTTGTCGAGATGGTTGGTGATTAGGACGAGCTCGATTCGAGAGTGTAACCCAATATCGACGGAATAAAAGGCGTGATGGCTCGCGAGTCGTGGGGTAAGGATAATGCGACTTGGATCCTGGCGGGCACTGCTATGCGCGTCGTGCTAGCGCGTAGCGTAACGCGCGAGGAATAGGAGCGTGTTTTCGTAGATGTCGTTTCGGGAGAGACGAGTATTGATGGCTATTCTCTTGTTGGAAGGTGCGCGCGTGGCGTGGCACAAGTCGCACAGATGAAAGAATGCAAGAAGTGAAGATGAATTTAGTGATGGAGTTGCGAAGCAGCCGTGGTTCACCAGTGCTCCATATTTATTGCAGTGCAAGCTAGTGCAAGCCGGAGGACATCGCAGATGTACGGTGTTCCCTCCTAAAGTTTTGCTTGTGCTGAAGAAAGAACACTTAAAGGGAAAATAACTTCTCGTGCATTTCATATGATGAAGAAATTTTCCCGGTCGAGCGGACTACCTTTATCGTCGAAGACCTCGTCTGCATAAAATGAAGGCACTATCTAGGTAATACCGGAAGGACCTACATACCTAGTGGAAGTTATAGGTACCTAGGTACCTACAGATTGCGTTGATTCCCCTACTGGCTCACCCCACAGCTTCAGTCAAGCCGTTGTTCTTCTCTCCCATCGACCAGCACTACAAACTACCAGGCCACAACTCGCAATGGCATCACCCAACGACGTAGCCATGGGCGATGGATCGCCCATCGATATCCACAAACCTTTTACAATTGAAGAAAACATCGGCCAACTAAACGCCATCGACAAGTCAGCCGTGCAGCTAATGAACCATGCCGCCACAGCTCTCAACTCTCTCACCACCCCAGCATCAACCAGCACACTCGCCGAGCAAGGGGGTTCCGAAATTAACGCGCATGCCGCAAAGGAGGCCTTTACCCAGTCCACTGATGCGTTCCTCGCCGCGCTGCACGACATTGATGTGCGCATGAAGCGCCAGATTATGGCGCTCGAGGAAGCCGGCATCGTTGACCTCAACACCGCGTCACGCGGCGACCCTAACGCACCAGCCAAGGCGACCCTGCGACCCAACGGGCTGGGTGCCATTGGCAATTTGGACGTCGGCTGGCTCAATAGCCGCAGCACAAAGGTCGAGCGGGATATGGAGGCGGAGCTTTGGGACAAGGCGAGGAAACTCCTTGAGTCTCTAACCAAGGACAAATAAACTGCTTGGCCTTTCGAACCACCATTCGAACCACCATCACGCAGGCAACGAACTTTCTTTTGATTTCTTTCTTGCGTTGACCCCAGAGCACAATGGCGGAGATTCTTTTTTCACGTCCTTTTGCGCCGTGTCGGCGTCCCGAAACAAAGGTATTGCTTCTGGAGCTTTCCAAGAGTCAGAGGAAGATTGCCAATCAACAAGGCGGTGTCCTTTCATAAGTCCTACTTTATTATGAAAGGATCAACCTCCAATTTGTGGCAAAAAATAACACGCGGCACACCCAAAAAGGAGCGAGTACAAAAGCACCAGCATCTGCCTTTACTTCGCAGACGATCATCACGACCTACGATCTCAACCACAGAAACGATGGAAACCATGAACGGGACGCCCAAAATCGACGTCAACTGCACATCTAAAGACAGCGCTACCATCACCGGCTTGAGCATAACTGTTGCTTTCCTCATCCTTCTCCTGGTCTTGGTTGGATACCAGCGATGGCAGGACCGAAAAATGCACCACCATCTAGCGGCCAGAAACCGGCGTCTCGAGGAGGGAGAGCGCATTAGGGGTCACGATGCAACGAGGGAGGCTCACCTTGAGGCTGTGTAAAGCTCAAGGTGAACCAAACGCGCGTCGTAGCGCGCCACTCTTGGGCTCAGCTTCTGGTTACTTGAGAACATCCTCCGCAGCACGTGCTTCCAGGAGCCGGGATGTTCCGATTTAGTGTCTGCTATTCATGTGTATGGGAATTTTTCTATTTATGTATCAATGTATTTAAGGAGCTGCATAGTTCAAACATATCGCATGCACCTTCTATCTCTGTAAAATCTTGCGAAAAGCATTTACTCATCTACTCTATCAGGCTGCCTATTGATTTGACAGTCTGCATGGATCTGTATATTCGAGTCTGTATACCGTTTGTTGGGAAATTTCGGGAAATCTCGCCATTTCAGCTATTTCTCATTTCTCCGGTAGTTTTACATTTCAGATCTTCGTTGGCACACTCGCCTACCCGCAACTATTGCAGGCTGCTCTGTTTGTCAAAGAAAGAAGAACTGTCATTACAGTCTATGCTCTTCTACCTAAAATTGTGCATTGTCTCTTTCAATTGATGTGAATGGCTCGTCACCTTTGTTAGTTCTTCAAACACGAGCACCCTTTGATCCAATGTATTGGAAATAGAAAGACACAAACGATGTCGTTAGCAATCATAAGAGGCTTTTCTTGTTTCTTTCAGATAACAAACCAAGAGATGATGAGTGAATATATTTGTATTTATCTGGAAGAGTCCCGGGAGTCTCCTTTGTTGTGTCGCAGTTGTTGAAAGACGAACTTCTTCGGGCGACTTGTCAAAGACTTATTGCGACGGCGCAGCATAGCCTCGAGAGTCCAAGGTAAGAGTCTCTCGCTAGTCATTATCAATCCATTTTAGTTTCGAGTTTTAATGTCTATATAAACGAGAGTACTGACGTGCCTACTCCCAGTGTGTTTATATGCTTCTAACAGAATTCGAAGCACCGCCAAGACAACCGATCAGGACGGCTGCACCAAATCCCACCAAATGGAAAAAATGGCAAGAATGACTACAATCATCACTATTCAGCATCTGCGAAACCCCGATTCATTCAATACATTACGTCTCTCTGTCTTGCTCATCGTTATGGGCGCTTTCTTGCTGTTCTTCAGCGTATTGTCCATCTACTTTTGCCGCGACGAATCGACAGCCGTTCCCACTTGTGAACGCTGTGCGAATGGCAGCGCAAACCCAAGCAAAGCCCACGCAAGCATAGGCAGACGGGCATCTTGGAGCCGGTAGAGCTGGCAGTCTCCGCGTCACTGCCGCGCATTGACGAAGGTATCCGGGTCGGACCAGCTCCTGTGCGCCTGAAGCCATGTCGGCTACACCATCGCACCCGTCTTCATTTGCCGGTAACTAGTCAATTGAGTGTTATGGCAATTGTCGAAGCTTTCGGGTTTAGCTTTTGGAAAAGGTGAGGCGGCTCATTTGTTTGCGGAAGGTGAATAGAGGGATGGATACGGACTTGACAGTTGGGATACGATCGATTGTGGTGATGCGGTAGCTAGTGACTTTTTCTGGACGAGGGATTGAACCAAGAACACTATTTGCATCTTAAGAAGAGTTCTCAACGATTCACATTGCGAGTCCGTGATTGGAAGGGGAGTGCTAACGTCGCGTCAGCCATCGCTGGTGGCCAGTGGTGATGGGGAACGGTGGCAGATACAGATGGTAGTATTGTTTATGGATGGCCCCTGAGAAAAAGCCAGGGAGCTCTGACAATTTCTCCGAAGATGTTCATTAGCAGAAGAAGATGCTACGAAATCAGCGACTATGCATTAATGTGACTGATGGTTCGAAACAGAGATGAGTGAGTATGAATCAGGTCGTCTCGGACCAGGATGGCCAATTTGTCACTCAATAGGCGCCAATGAAGAATCGAGAAATAGAATGAATCTGCTGGCTCTTTCAATTTATGATGCCATGACTGTGATGCTGCGGAAGCCACAAGATAGGTCGAGAGCGGTTGTGAAGATGTGATGATGATGTAGTTGAGCAGTTGCAGTTCTGCGCTGTATCTGCCGCCTGTTATTACTGCTACATCTAGGTAGTTAATCCCTATTACTTCCCCATATAGAGGTAGCTTTATAGTGGTTGCTACGGGCCGACCCACTGTCTCGTGTGGTGGGGGGCCAATCAACTACGAGGCAATAATGCCCGGATTCCTTGTACTAGGTTAGTTAGTAGTTCCTAACTAAAAGTCACTACCCTGCAAGACGAGATCCGAGCTGCCATAGGCGGCCGCTTTTCGAGCAAGGCCCCTTTTGACTTTTGCCAATTCCATCTCCCCAGACGCTGCCTTGCTCCTCTTTGATCGCGACATTCGCTGGCTCAGCAGCCGAAACGAACTTTCCACCGTATCGCGCTTCTCCGACGTCGACTGCCGCGGCTCATACACCATCCCTAGACACGTCCGGACGGTCCGGTACACGCCACCTCTCGACGCGCAAGCTTCTTGGACGCACTGCGGTCCCCCTACGCGAACAAACATGGCCACCCGAAAAACTAGCAACATCGCCGGCCTGGCATCGTTGGCATCTCTACTTTTTGTCGGCGCCGCTCGAACACACGCACACGGTCACCATGCTGCCACTGCAGAAGACGGAACTGTCACCAAAGAGCCTCTGGTGCGGACCGATCGCCGCGGCACAAGCGAGATGCCCTGGAGCAACTGGCTAATACTACAATAGGATTCAATTACATGGCTTCACATCTTTATCCAAATGCTCGCATATGGCATCATCTTCCCCATAGGGATGGTCCTCGGTGTAAGTTGGTAGATCCCGTTCCCAGCCTGACACTGTGGCCTTACAGTTGTCTCTAGATGACCAAGTCACGATGGCACGTCCCAACCCAAGCTATCGGTACCTCGCTCGCTCTCGTCGGTTTCTTTCTTGGGCACGCCCACGGCGGTCGCCAATACATTGAAAACAATGTCCACTCCGTCTTCGCCAACGTCCTCCAGCTCCTCCTCGTCGGCCAAGTCGTTCTCGGTCTCTACCTCAAGGGTCATTGGGAACGCGGTATCAATGGCCGCATCCGCCTTCTAATTCGGCCCTTTCACTCGATTATCGGCAAAGCCATGCCCCTGCTTGCCTGGGTCCAGATGATCTTTGGCGGCATCACCACCCTCGGCTTCTGCCAAGGCGACCACCTTGGACAATGCGCTGCACACTTCATCATGGGCGGCGCCTTCATCGCCTACGGTATCATCCTGACTATTATCCTCCTTGCCGGGCAGATGTGGATCCGCCGCACCGGCCGCTCGCAAGAATTCTTTGACAGCTCTGTCATTGCCGTCTGGGGCTGCATCAACACCTTCACGGAGCACCGCTGGGGCACCGCCTGGGTCAGAAACGACTGGCAGCACACTACTATGGGCATCGTCTGGTGGTGTGCGGGTCTTGCCGGTATTTGGCTGAGCCGAGATCGCGACGGGAACCCTAAACGTAACTTTATTCCCGCCTTTGTCATCTTCATCACCGGCTGGGCCATGTCCGCGCACCCCCAGGAGCTAATGGTCAGCGCCATGACGCACGCCATGTTTGGCAAGACGCTGATGGCTGTTGGTGTCACTCGCGTGATTGAAATTGCATTCATTCTCAAGGACAAGCAGTCGCTCGACGAAAATGGCCGCACCTGGAGCAGCTTCCAGTACATTCCTGTTTTTCTCATGTACGCCGCGGGCTTCTTGTTCATGGGTGCCACTGAGGAGCAGATGGATCTTGTTGCGACGTCCGGTATGGACGGTGTTTCCTATACGCTCATTCTCTATTCCCTTGCCTTTATGACTTTCCTGTTTGCCAACATGCTTATCCATCTCTACGACCGCCTCTCGAGCGACGAAAAGACGGGAAAGTACACCAACGGACATATTCGTCTTAACGGTGGGGCGCAAGAAGAAGGTCGTCTGCGTGATGCTGAAGAATTCGAACTGGAAGGTTTGAGCGATGAGGAGGAGAACGACGAGGGCCAGCACATGCTGAACCGAGCGGATAGGGCAAGCATCGAGACACCGGGCACGGGTGGCCGCAACAATCATGCTCCTGCACATTAAAGATTGAAGCAGGTCTTGTTGTCGACGAAAAAGAAAGTACTATGCATTATTACGGCGTCTGGGGTGGGGCAATTGATTTCACAAATGCTGGTCTTGTATAATGGTGAGTTGCGGTAGCCATGGAATATTCCGGGGATAGCGGCTCAAGTTTGTTGGTCATGCTGTGAGTTTCGCCTTAAGCGTGATGGGCTCCAACAAGGGCCGCGATACAATAAAACACCAAGCTTAAAAGAAGAAGCTGTATTGCGGAGACTGGTGTCAACGAGATTAATGCTGGGGAAGATTGAAGCCGACGAGACCAGTGCCGACGAGACCGCAAGCAACAATAGTAAAAAAGACGAAATCGCAAGGAGGAGCTTTGATATTCTAAACGTGTGCGTTTTATTCTAGCTGCTTGGAAAAGCACGTCTCTCGTCGAGTCGACACTTTAAATACCTGCCACAGCGCAACTCAATAGCAACCGTACTTGACTATTACTCAGCGAAACCATCAAGACCAGGTAACCCTAATTTGGATCTGGCCGAATTTGCCATTCACCACCTTGTTGGTCGACGTTCCTACTGAAGGAGTAAGTTCAACCTTGCCTGCGGCAACCTGATCGTTGGGCGACCAGTCCGCGTCGTGATCCCACACATTGACATCAAAGACGAGCTTGTCATCCATGGACACCGCCAGCGTCGACCGATCCAGGGGAAAGCTTTGCCCAGGCGAAAGCTCAACGTACGCATTGTCAGCCTTGTTGAACAGGCGGCGCTGGCCCCACCTGGTCGAGGCGTTGATGGTGCCGAAAATGTCAGCCGGGTTCTCCTCGTCGCCGTTGATGAGGATGACCTCGATGTCGGCCTGTGCGGCCTGTTTCAGGACGACGTATGCAACGGTCGCGTGGCCATATTCTCCTGCGATACCGGCTTCGTGGATGAGGTCGTGGTGGTCGCCGGGCGTCCATGAGACTTTGCCAAAGCTGACTTGGTCGTGCGGGGAGGCATCTCTGTCCCTGTCGGTGAGATCGACATCAATGGTGAATGGACCGGCAGCAGAAATCGATCGACTGGGGCCTGTGAGGAAGACGTGCTCTCTTGGCCTGATTTCTTGGGACTCGCCCTTGGCCTTCTCGTATATCACCTGCTTGCCTTGACCATCATGGGCAATGATGGAGCCAAAGAGGTCGCCCGGATTTTCGTTGTCAATGTTGTCAATGCGTACCCAAAACACCTCGGCCAGTGGGCGGCCACTCGCGACAACAATTTCACGTGCCCGTTCACAATCATTGTCGTGTGCTATGATGAGAAAAATTAGTCACTCTGTGAGCATTTCGGGGTCTTGGTTGTCGCGGTACCTCCGTCACGACGGCCAAAGCCTGGCTTGATATGGTTTCTGAACTTGGCCAGTACGGACACGAGCATCAGGTCGCACACAATATCCGCGTAATTACCATTCCTGAGATTTGCCAGGTCCGTCTCGTCAATTCCATTGTCAGACTCGGCGAGCTCATTCAGAATCTCATCACAGTCATCATCTAGGTCGGCTGTCAGTTAGCATTAATTGTGATTGCTTGTAAAAATAGATAGACGCGAATGACCAACCGCCTGTGTCACGACCAGCGATATTCGAGCGCCCCGCGGATAGCGAGCAAGACTCGCCCGAAAACTCGTCCTCCACGTTTGCCAAGGCAGTGTCGTCACTGGCTATAGCCCTGCCGCTGACATGCTGAATGCAGAGCAGAGCCGTTAGAACATTATGTATCTTCATGGTAACGAAGTTTGCAGAATGAACTGGAAGATAATTTGTCTTCGTCGATGTTCTTATGCAGAAGCGTGTTTATCCGATGCAGAGGCAAGTCAAATTACATTTCCAGCAGAGGCAATCGCATTCTATTTAAGAGTATATGTTGCTCCTTCACACTTCCTTGCTAGTTTTGATCTGGTTCTACAGACCTGACTGCCGAGTCGTAACCGAGTCATGGTACAAGGCAGCGCACGACCAGGTTTCCAAAATCCAGACTGCCGGGCTCAAGGCAGCTCCGGGAATGATCTAGAGCTCTCCGCTTATGATGCCATTGTCCACGGGTGTCGCTCGGCTTAGTTGCGAGCTGCTTCATTCGCTACGCCTCGGCAGTTAGCGCGGCTCAGTCTGGCATGTCAAGCGCACGCCGGCACTAATGAAATGAAATTAATGCCCTGATCTTGAGTTTTTCCTGCTTTATAAGTCACTTATAAAATATAAATTATCAGTGTATATAGACTAATATACTATTTTACTCTATATCTACTAACCCTCTTAACCCTTGAGAGCCTACTTCTTAACTACCTATTGGTATAAAGACGCTTAGTATAAGGCTAGGCTAAGTACGTATTCGTCTCTCGACAATAGCTCAATTGTAACTAGGTTTCCTTTAGCACTTCTATCTCCCCTACTAAAATCATGTCAGGAATATAATTCTGAAGCACATCCTCCGCGTCCCGGTATTTATCTCTTAAATGTAGCTCAGCTGTAACTAGGATTCCTTTGGATCTTCCATTTCCCCTGCTAAAATCATGTCAGGTATCTCAGTCTGAAGCACACCCTCGGCGTCCCGAAATTCGTCTCTCGAGTATAGCTCAATTCCGTCGTAGCCACAGCTGCCAACTGCGTTGAACACAGTCCAGGCCGCTTTAAACGGTACACGCCATTTCCACCAGATGATATCTTCGCTGACCTCGGCAGGGCCAACAATGGGCTCATCCCAGAGGTCCCGTGGGTAGGAGTAGTGTAGCACCACGGCAGATTGCGCCTCAGATTTATCATCAAGTACTGCGATCCAGTCACCAGCAAGGCTAGTTGAGGCCCCTCCCGTAGACCTTTGAATGAGATCCCTGATCTGGCTTCGAAGTTCCTGATCAGAGGCAGCTGCGAAACCGGTGCCAAAGTCCTGCACAGGAGGCTCGGTTTTCCATTCGTCCAAGCTCTCTTGGTCCGGGGTTCGGACTAGACTAAAAATGTTATCCGCATCCTCAGGGATCGCGCATTCCTCCATCAAGCGATTAACGACCTTGAAGGCCCAGAAAGTTAATAGTCGACTCTAAGCGTCCACGCTGATATCAGCGGCTCCCTTACCTGCGCGGGCACATTTGCGGTGCAAAAGAGGAGAATGGCGGACATGTTGAACAGCAAAGTAGTCAAACGCGAAATGCTGAAGCCGGATACTGGATGAATTGTAGTAGCAAAGCCGGGGTTACAGCTCATCTGTACCTTAAAAAAGGTCATCTGTACCTTAAAGTAGGGCGTAACGCTAAAGGCGGTGAAAGGTCACTATATATATAGTATATATATAATATATATAATATGTATATATTAAGACTTTAGTTAGTAGAGAAGACAGTAAATCTATTTATACCTAATAGAACTTTATTATAAGTACTAAAAGAGTAGAATATAGTATACCCTAGGTATAAAGTAAGTATATACTATATATATATAGTATATAATTAGTATAAAGAATATAATATAAAGATAGGTATAAAGGTAGGTATCTAGTATATATAACGTATCTACTATAGATTAATATTTTTCTACCGCCGCCGCCCTACTTTAAGGTATAGATGACCTTTTTTAAGGTATAGATGAGCTATGTGCCCGTAAAGCCCAGGCTTACGGAAAAATAAAATAGAGACGAACAAGCGCGACGAGCCGCAGTTAGAGACGGATCCATTTAAAAACGCCTGCCGGGACACATACACTATTAGTAAACGGCAAATCCGAGGGTCCAAGGGTCCCAGGGCGTACTGCCGATTTATTACTGTTGATTAAGACTAGTTATTAATGCATCCCGGCCGGGCCGTAATTGAGGTACCGCTCTTGGCTCCGCTTGGCTTTACGAGGCTCTTCCAACTACCGCACACCAATACATCCTTGCATGCTTTCTAGAGCAGGGGTCTGACTGATTAAGAAAATCATTAGAGAGATATCACGCGACCTGGTTCTGCGTCTCTCAGATTCTGATAGCTTGGGCCTTGACAAAGCCCCGAGTCAGTCATCCAGGCTTAAACTCTTATTCTATCAATGAAATTACATGCGGCAGTCGGTCGCTAGATTATTCCAGACCTATACGGTAGTCGGCAGTGGGCGCCGCAAGCTCGCGACTACATTTGCCATGTTGCTTCATCAACGGCAGTTACCGAGGAAAATGGACAACATCCGATCTTGACTCGAATGCATGCTTCGCAGATGCCACGTCTTTCCGCTGTCTCGTGCATTGTAGAGTATAAAGACGAATAAATCCTCTACAAAAGTATCAGTGTTAATAGCAGCCGCAATAAGAATCTCTTCAATATCTCTTTTACACAAAGTCGTTCTACCTTTTCCATTTAAGAGAGATGCAATTCAGTACATCTTCCGTGCTGCTCTTCTGTGCCCTTGGGCTACAGGGAGCTGCGGGATCGCCAATTGTCGAGGGACCCCCAGATATCGGGTCTCTGGATATCGAGCTTCAAACTGACAACACGACTGGGCTAGTTCGCCGTGCTGGAAGTGGCAACAGCCCTCAGGATCCTATTGAGGCTGAGTTATACCTCGATGGTAAAAAGAAGAACATGCTACCTTTCGAAGCTGACTGTTACGCTATTCTCTGCTTGAATGCCCCGGATGTCTTGTAAGTCACTACGTTTCTACTGATTCTTCGTCGACAATTCCGCTGAATTCTTCTACAGGCAACGCGTCAGCGACAAGGTCATCAAAACCAACCGCAGGACTAGCGGGGTTTGTAACAGCCCGTTCAAGAAGAAGAAGGCCGACTACAAGATTTCACTTCCTCCCAAGCATGCAAACTGGGGCGATTTCATCTCTCCTGAGGAATATCCATTCGCGTCCTCCTTACAGGGCGGATCCAAGTATGTTCCGAACGCTGCCACACTTGAAATGTTACTTACTGTTCTGTTCAAAGAGCATATCTGTTCCCTGTCAGCCTTCAATCCCAAAACTCTCAGGGCGGTACTCTGAACGGTCTTCTCTCCAAATACAAGATCAAGCAGTTTGACCCGTCAAACACTAGTCCTGGTGCCAGTGACGGTACATGGTATAAGATCATTTACAAGGGAAAACTGGGGTCAGCAACTACAAAACTACATTGATATTGCTGCGGATGCTAATAATTCTTAGACCGTACTGCGAAGCCCTGATGACACAAAACAAGGCGGCCTGTGACAAGAATTTCAACGGCGATGGCGATTGGGGCTTTGATGTGGCAAACTACGCTTACAAGTACGACAAGGCAGGAGGAAAGTACGATTTGCTTCCAAGGCAGTAAGAAGTCAAGCCTAGTACTATAGTGTCTCTGTACAGTTTCTAGTATATGTCGACATTGTGCGGACCGTTTCGAGCCTTCAATTCAGATATCATCGGAAGACTATTGCAATCGGGAGATACATACCGCGCGCCCTCTAAGGTGTGTTGGGCAGATTCTTTGTGATCAACTAGGGAGCTCTGGGGAAGGTCACGATGGTTGTAGGAGTTCTCACTGCCAGGCTGTTTCACCTGCTGTAAGCGAAAGAAGAAATGTGACGAGGCAAAGCCAATATGTGCGTACTATTATCACTCTTACTACTTTAGTTACTAACTTACAGTAGGCTATAACTGTATAAGAGGCAATTTCGATTGTGTAGGATATTCTGTGCCTAGCATTTAAGAAAGACGTACTACTACGATTTAACCTCTTTATAATAAGTTTTTAAACAGCCTTATTAGGCACAGACCACCTTACTAGTTCGGCTGTGCATTGAGCAGCAATCCTGACGGCGGATCAACGATCAATGCGGAACCCTAGCCGCACCCTCCATCTGTTGCTATGTAGGTAATATTTGTAGGGCATTGTGCAGAATCAGTAGTGCAGTTAGTCTACTGAGTGTGAATTAGTAGCGACCCGCCCATTAAATGCTGTTATACCTTATAGGCATAACCCACGATATAGCATAGGATAAAGAGTGCGAAAAAAGGACTGCAACTTCACTATGGCTTTAGGCTGCATTCTGCCTTTCACCTTATGCTCTAACACGTATAGATGGATCGCAATTAAACTAGTCACGTAGCCTCTATGACAGATGATGCTGAGAGCATGGCTGCCCTAACACGGCTTAGGATTTATGACTAGTACCACTATGCGCGGCGGTCTTAAAAAGCCCAAGCAGAACGCAGCCTAGTAGGTGAGCTGCGCTTCAGCTACGCCCCCACATCTATATCGTTTAAACATTTACCTAATCGTAAGCGGACACGAGCTGATACATTAATCTGAGTTGAGTATTTTCGGGTGTTGATTAGAGTGGGGCCGATCTGTCGTGGGTCGGAGGGGAAAATATTTCTAAAGTTGACTGTCTGACTTTTTCTTTTGGCCGACATCGATTCACCTTGTATTTCTCGCCTCGATTTTTTTGTCCGATCCCATCCTCAAAATGCCTTCCGTCAAAAACCCAAACGGCCCATCCAAGAACCGGCTGGCCGCGCGGGCGGCCAAGGCGCGCAAGATGAGCCAGAAGCGTTCCGAGGAGAACAAGCACAAGATCGCCAAGGTGGACGTGAGGCGCGGCGCGCGGCCGGGCCTCCTGCCGAACAGCGGGCCGCATGCAAAGGTCAGCTCCAAGAAGGCGCGCAAGCTGCAAAAGAAGCTGGGGTACGCGATGCAGCGCAAGGCGGAGGCGGAGGGCGAGGCTGTCATGACTGGTATGTTTAGGGATGCTGTGGTGTGCTGAGGTCCGGGGGTGGAGTGGCTGCTGACGGTGAGATGACAGATGCGCCGGACGGTGAGGAGGGGCGACGAGGACCGGATGAGACGGAGATGGAGGGCGTTCTGTAAAGGCAAGGAGGGGAGACGGAGATGGTTGACGACGATGCGAGCGACGAATCTACGATCGAGCTACATTATACGGGAACGGCGTTGGGCGGTCAAAAGGAACAACATGTGCTTTTTCTGATATATTATTGACGGCGAAAATACAGTAGAACATGCAAAAAGGAAATCGATACTGGCTTGAACGCGAACTGAAGCAGCGTGGCTATCACGAGGGGTTGAGAAGCCGAAATAGCCTCCCAAGCTGCCTTGAGAGTCGTCGTCGTCGCCGCCGCCGACTGCTCTCGGGCGCACGCGATGACGGATCAGCTCGACGCCAGCCGCCCCAAAGCGAGAAGCGCAGGATGCGCACCGTCTCCAGCTCGAGGTAGAAGGACGAGGTGATGGAAGGTGTGCGGCGGCAGTGTCTGCAGACGCAGAGGAGCTCCTCGGGCACGGTGCCGGGAAGCTCGCCGAGCAGCTGCTCCCATGTTGGGCTGGGAGGCGCGGGGGATTCGACGGCGAGTGCTGGCGGCGGCGGCGGCGGCGGCGGCGGCGGCGGCGGCGGCGGCGGCGGCGGTATGCGGGGGATGTATGAAGGAGGTCGACTGTGTGAGGCGTACGGCGGAGGCGGTGATAATGGAGGAGGAGACGGAGGCGACGGGTCGGTATTGGCCGAGCCGACCTGGTTGCAGGCGCAGCATGTTCGGATGACGGGTGACGGCGTGCCGCGGTTGCATTTGCCGACAGTGGCCCGGTCTGGGGGGAAAGGCGTCATGGAGCAAGGGTTGGTTGTAGTAGGTTGGACGAGGGGTCACGGGAATCTTGTGTCATCTTTGCCTGGGCGACACGATCCGTTGGCCAACTGGTTGTGCGGCCGGGCCGTGGAGGTGGTGCGACCTGGGCATTAAGTAGGACAAGTCGGAACTGCAGAAAAATCCATGATTCAAAATTAGGGGGATGCGTGCGTGTGAGTCGATGGGATGACGTACAATCCATGCTCCTGACATTGTGTTCAGGAGGCTGTTGTTGGTGATGCACACACCAGGCTTGCTTGCTTGATGCTCGTCACTGCAAACGCCAGCCCATGCAGCCCTCGTCGTGGCAAACAGCGTGATGCTGCATCCTGCCTGCGCTGCCTGAAATCCCCAGAGCCTTGGTTCGCATGCCGGGCTTTTTTTGTCCCCTTGCCTTTTTTTTTTTTGGCCCTGGTCTGTGTGCCTTTTATCGGACTCTCCTTCAGTCTGGTCTGTCCGTCAGTCAGTCAGTCCGTCGGTCATCCTTGCAGGCAGCCAACGTCACACAAAAGGCAAAGACGGCAGTTAAGCCATCGTCCTCTACTCACCACCCGTATAAGAGACTCCCTCTTCCCCATTTCTTCCTCCTCTTTGTCATTCTTCATCATCCTTCCCTTCTTTTCACTTCCACCCCCAAACATACCGCCGCAAATTTGCACCAACATCACGCCAACGTTCCTCAAGCATCCTCATCACATGCCACCCTCCGCCCTGACCGCCATGACATGCAACCATACAAGCTTCGACGCCTATCACTGGCTTCCGGAAGAGAACCCGGCCAATATTATCGAAATACCCAGCGATGAAGAAGAACAAGACAACACACGCAAAGAACGCGTTCCCTCTGCGGATTCTGTAGACCAAGAAGCTCCCCAAGGTATGTGGTGTTGTTGGTGGCTGTCCCTGCAGACAGAGGTCGTTGTATTGACACTAGGTACGCCGAAAACAGAAACTGAACCAACCGCCGAGGTCAAGGCCGCCTCAGCCGCGTTCCGGGAGACCATCCAACGCAGTATGCCCATCTACCTAATGCCCTTCCCCATGCGGGAGTATCTACGTGCCACCACCATAAACCTGCTCGAGAGGGCCAGCAGCAGCGGTGTCGCGCTTGCCGCCGTGTCCTTCGATGCCCATGGACTCCCGGCATGGCCCGGTCGGCACTCGTGGGATACCGACGCGCAGTCGCTGCACACCGCGCTGCAATCGCAGCTCTTCGAGTGCCGCGACGTCGAGGCCGTCACCAGCTCCTGGAGCGTGCTTCCGGCGCTCGTGCAGCTCAGCAACGAGCGGCTCGCCGAGGCCCTCGCGCTCGACCTGCGGCTCTGCGACCTGACCATCGGCTACGACCTGCTGCCGACCTGGGGCGGCCGCGACGACGACGATGCCAGCGTCACTACGATCGAGGCCGGCGGCAGCGTGCACGGTGAACACGTACCGCTTTGTTCCGCCCGCGTGGTGAGAGAGGAGGCGCAGCTGCCGAGCGCCTGGAGCTCCGACACGGACTCGTCGGACGCGGACGGAGCGGCGGCGCCCATGTCCGAATGCGACGACGAGGTCGGCCTGTTCAACCTGATCAACGACACCCCAACCTATGGGGAGCTTGGCGGCGAGGTGCCGCTGACGCACGTCATTCACGACGTCGAGGTGTACGGCGCGGCGTCGGGGGAGGCATGGGGCCAGACGCTCGACTTTGGCGTGTACCTGGCGCGCGAGGACGACTCGGACGTGGAAAAGCTGCCAGAGGTGGAGCTGGCGGTGGACGAGGAAACTTTTGCGCATCACTACCACCTGACAGACGCCATCGACGTCGAGCTCGCGGGCGAGGGCATCTACTGCCTGGTTCCGAGGACCGAGGCGTCGGCCGCGGAGGGCGCCGCGGGAGAGGCGGAGGAGGTGCCGGACTATACGATGGATTCGACAGAGGAGGAGCAAGGGGTCTCGACAAACGAGCCGGTGACACCAACGAGTATTGGGGATGGACAGGCGCAGGCCGACTGGATCGTGTTGTAGTTGGGGGTTGTACTTGAAGGGTGCCTTGGCTGTTAGTTTCGTTTCGTCATCCTCGGTCCGGTTTTTCTCAGTTTGTTTTTGTGATTTTCTTCTCGGCGAGCCTCTGCTTTTTTCTTTCTTTATTTCTTTCCATGTTTTTTCTTTATTTTTTTTAAATGTTGTTTTTGTTTCGCATGTTCTGGGGGAACTGGGCATTGACACGGAAGCCGGCAGCCAGGGAAATTTGGGGTTTCTACTAACAAAGGTGAATGATTTATGAAGACCACGCAATTTCATGTCAATAAAAGCAAATCCTATTCAATCTTTTACATTTAGCGTCTAGATCAAGTGATGTACCAACATACAATATGTACTGCCGGGTGCAAGTCCTCTGTCGGGATATTTGTGAGTGAATGGGGTTGGTCGGAGCAGGGCCTGTGAGAGAGGGAAAGGGAGAAGAGGCGTGCCGTACCCGTTCATGTCATGGGTTGTCTATCTCTTCGGGACGCTGACCGATGCCAGCGGCGTCTGCCTTGAAGATCCAAACCTGAGAGCAACCTGTCCGGCTTCCTGCCAATCCTTGCGAAGCTTCCAATCGCCATCCCGCCCGAGTCCCGCGGCCATCTTCCCCCTGGCCTTGCACGCCGGGTCCGAGCCGCAGCCGGCCTTTCCGTCCCCGACAGCCCAGTCCCGCAACTTGGGATCGCTTCCCTCCGGCCCAGACCCGACCGGGCTCCTTTCGTCCAGCGCCGTCGGCCGATGCGGGTCCTCGCCGACCGGGGCGCCGATCCAGCCGTCCGGGATCTGCGCCACAAAGTCATACCAGTAGTCCCCAAACAGCCTGTACCCTTTGCCTGTCGGGTGGATGCAGTCGCGGAGGATGCCGTCGCCGTATCTCGGGACGAAGCTCGTAAAGTTGGCCGCGAGCACGGCGTGGCCGGCGTCGCGGCGCGTCGCGGCGACGCCCGGGATGAGCTTCTGGAACTGCTGGGTCTGGGGCTCCTGAGCCGGATCGCAGGTGTCGATGATCATGGCGACGAGCACCACGGCGTCTGGGCACTTGTCGGTGATCTTGTCGATGAGCTTGCCGAGGCGCGCGGCGGCCTGGACGGGGTCGTTGCCTTCGGTCGAGATGGACGGGTTCGGGTTCATGTCGTTGGTGCCGGCGCCGATCAAGACGAGGTTCGGGCGCTGATCAAGAGACGGGCCAACGTGGTCTGCAATGTATTGGATCGTCTTGCCGCTCCATGCTGCCTTGGTTTGTCGTTGGCTACGGTACGGTGTTGGCTCTTGGTAGAGATCAAGGTTGACGACTTACATAGTACCCGTCGTCCATGGTGCCAGACGACTCGGTCCCGGCATAGACGACCAGGTTTCCTTGATTTCTCCGAGTAAGTTGTCTGTCTTTGTTCCTTGGGAAGGGAGCGCATCCCCGAGCTTACCGGACAGGTCATTTCGGAGCTGGCGCCGGTAGCCATCTCCATCGTCGCTGACAAAGCCAGAGGTGATGGAGTCTCCCACAGGTAGGATGCGGAGTTTGGTGCCGTCTGCAATCTCCTTTCCGGCCGGGATGCCCTTGAATTGAAGAGCCATGTCGACAACTGCGGCTGAAACTGAAGCTGAAGCGGGGAGGGCAGCGGCCGTGGGGAGTACAGTAGCTGCTACCGCTGCCGCCGCCACTAAAGAGAGATGCATGCTCAATGAGGTTTTTACAACTTCAAATGTTAAAGAGCTATCAAGCTTGGATTGAGGATGAAGAATATCCAGCTGAGACGGCTGTAGTCATCTTTATACCTAACCTGCATCCTCGTGCCGCAGAATGGTTTCGGGAGCCAAGAAGCGGTTTGTTTCAGCAGACAGGCTGATTGGACTTGACCGGCTCTTAGTTTGAATGCATTTCAGTTTATTCAGCCCAAAATATGAAGATGGCAACCTACACATTGTCTCGGTGCGGTGCGGGATACAGCAACATGTGCCCATTGCCATCCGAGCAGGTATTCTTTGAGCAGCGTGCACACAGACTTTGGAATGAAACTCGGCGCACACCTTCCTACGTGATAAATACTTGCAAAATTCTTTTTTTTTTTTTAACCCAGCAAGCACACCGTGGTCCAGTCTCTCTACCCTCCGACACTTGAGCTATGCAAGCCGTTCTAGACTGTGCAAGTTGGTCAGTCGACCCGTAGTTGGATTGTGATGGAATCGTCGATGTGCATCTGCTGACCCAGAGCCAAGACAATAGACGTGTTCTGTGTTGCGTCACATTGCATATATTGAGCTTCGTTTGAGTCAAGGGTTGTCGGCTGGGCGAGAATTATATCCAAGATCATCGCTTACACTCCGCTAAGCGGCCGTCAGGCGCTCTGATTGGGTTGCCAAGAATTGTTAGCAATAGGAATTCGCCGTAAATAAGTATTAATTGTATGGTTCTTTTTAAATACAACGCTTCAGCTGTGGTATCCGGGTTAGGAACAACAGCGAAACTTGCCAGTTGCTTGCTGCCTGCTGCCTGCTGCCCGTTGCCCGCTGTATCCTGCACCCAATGAAGCGTAGGAAAGCATTTAATCTCTTCACCCGCAGCATTCATTGCACTGAAGCCCCAAACCAGCCCCTTAAACCAAGAGCACGTCTAGATAGTGTTACCCTTGGTCTGCTTGCCCTGCTCCTCCTCAATCTTCCTGACGTTGATGTTCTTCCAAGCAAAGACACAGAGAACACACAGCGGCATAAAGGCGGCGCCGACAATGACCATGAGACGCATGACGTGCGAGTAGGCGCCAATCACGGCCTCACGCTCCGGGGTACCATCGAGAAAGGAGCCCTGGATGGTGATGTCGGCAAAGATGGCGCTCGCGTTGCCCTTGAGGCCCTCGGGCAGACGGTTGGTCAGCTCCTGAGGGACCATGTTGTTCCACATGGCACCGGCAATGGCAAAGCCGATCGCCGCGCCGACACTGCCGAACAGGCCGCCGATGGCATTCACGGCGGCAAGATACTGGTGGGTGACGGGCGCCATGATGGCCAGGGCGCTGCAGGCGGTGAAGATCTCGCTGCCGAGGCCTACGAGGAACTGAGTGAGGATGAGCATGCCGACGGGCGCGCTGGGGCTGCGGAAGGGGATGATGAGGGCGGTGCCGAGCAGCATGACGGGGACGCCGACGTAGGCGGTCCACTTGAAGTCGCCCGTGTAGCTGATGACGAAACCGACGATGGGCGCGAAGAAGGCGGCCGTCAGCATGAAGGTGTTGACAATGTAGCCGGCCGAGTCGATGGGCTGGCGGTGCACGATGAGCAGGTACGAGTAGAAGTAGGCGTTCCAGGTGAAGCACGAGAGGTACATGGTGCCCACGAGGAGGGATGAGCCGATGATGGTGCCCTGCTTGAGGTAGTGGAAGGGCAGGAACTGCTTCTGCGCGAACCGGGCCTCCCACAGGTAGAAGACGGGCAGCAGCAGCAGGCCGAGCACGATGAGGGCGATGATGTACGGGGTGCGCCACCCCTGCGGCGCGCGGCTGGCGAGGCTGAAGGGCAGCAGCAGGAAGGAGAGGGCGAACATGAGGATCAGGATGCCGAGGATGTCAAACTCGACGGCGTAGTACTTCAGCGACTGCAGCACGGTGCGGCCCGGGGCCGGACGCTTCTGGATGACGCCCTCGCGCAGCGCCTTGCGGTTCATCAGGCTCAGCAGCACAATGGCCGGGACGCAGCTGGCGATGAGGAGGATCGTAAAGGCACCAAACGCCCAGCGAAAGTTGACCTGCTCGAGGAACAGCTTGCCGATGGCCGGGCCGGCAAAGGCCGTGGCGATGCGCGGCGTGGCGCTGAAGCCGATGAAGATCATCCGGTTCCGGAGCGAGGTCATGTCCGCCAAGATGACGCTGATGACGTAGCGGACGCCGATGTGGCCGGTCCAGTAAAAGGTGGCGCCGGCCACGTAGGTTGACACGTTTTTGGAGACGGCCTTGAGGATCGTGCCGATGACGCAGACGAGGAGCATCGCGACGAAGCCCTCGACGCGGCCCCAGATGTCAATCATCTTGGCCAGGGCGAGAGGTGCGCAGCCGCCCATGATGGTGGACAGGATGGAGGCAATGTTGAGCAGGCCGTGGGCCTGGAAGGACGAGGTGATGAAGGGAGAGAGAGACGAGTCGACGGCATTTTGAAGATAGTCGACGAAGGAGACGAGATAGAGGCTAGGTGTGTTAGTGGAAGTTTGAGGAGAATGAGTAGGAGAAGAAGAAGAAGAAGAAGAAGAGGAGAAGAAAACACTTACAGCCCAAACATTGTCCAGAGCGTCTGCTTGGTCCACACAGTAGTGATGGCACGGATATTGCGAACGCCGTCCTGGAACTCATCCGAGTCGGATCCGCTGCCGTCCTTGGAGTCACGATGACCGCCGTCCGGCATCGTGACACCACCAGCCTTTTCGGCATCGGTATAAGCAATGACCTCGGGCTCGCCGGGCCGCTTCTGATCTGCAGTGATGGCTGTCATTGCTTGCTTGTCTTGTGCGTGCTGTAGATGCGATGCTCTGGTGCACGAGGGGTCTTGTCTTGCTTGCCTTATCTTGTCCTGCCTTGTCCTGTCACACTCATGCTCACATGCAGTACACAAGGAAAGATCTTCCCAAGCAAATGCAAGGCCAAGGCGGACGAACGAGCCTAGATGTAGGTTTCCGACCCCCCGGCCATCCGGATGGGGAATCGATTGACATTGCAGGCGAGACACG
This sequence comes from Cordyceps tenuipes, assembly GCA_025583755.1. Lineage (NCBI taxonomy): Eukaryota > Fungi > Ascomycota > Sordariomycetes > Hypocreales > Cordycipitaceae > Cordyceps > Cordyceps tenuipes. The sequence continues at coordinate 21,494 of JANZYN010000084.1, read as the reverse complement.
GGAACGCAAGAAAATTTTCGCCTTGAAGACTCTGCTCGCGCCGTTTGGTGATGGATATTAAGCAGCCTCAGCTGGAATACTGCCAAGCATTCGGCCTTGGCAATGCAACAAACACAGCGCAGCGCAGCAGAGCACAGTACAGTACAGGACGGAATACCTAGGATCTGATAACGGGTCGGTCTGCTAGTTGTAATACGGAGGAGCCAGGTTTTCTGGGGGCGTTCGGCTGAGTGAGGGACCCTGTCAACTCTAAATCAACCCACAATGAACTACTGCCGACTATCGAGGGGTGCAATGAAAAGTTCTTGGCTCTCGGGTCTTGGTGGCGTTTTTGTCGCAGCCCTCTGGTTGCCAAGCAAGTGTCTTGATGATGGTCAAGATCAAGTAATAAAGCAAGTCAAGCAACTCGCGTGTACTTGCCATTCATGATTCTTGCATGTCCTGAGTGGTTGCCAGTTCTCGCCGTGCAACTTGACAGTGTTGGTAGTACGTCGGCAGTACGGCTTCAAAGATGACATCCTTATCAATAGCATAGACAGAAGAGTAGAACACCATGCCAACCACCCACCCATTTCAGCGGCCCTTTTCACAGTCTCGAAGAGTTCCATTCCGAGTGGCGACGGGGTCCGTTTCCCACATGAAGATGGCCAGGCTTGGTACGGCCAGTAGAAGGCGTGGAGGGGATGCCGAAATAAATTGGACGGAGCAGGTGACGCGGATGAAAATTATTGGTGGTGAGATGACACTAGTCGAAATTTGGGAACAGAACTAAGTCAGTTAACTAGTTGACGAAGAAGGGCCAAGACAAAGGAGGATGTGAGATGTGTACTGTGGCAGCGAGTCAGGTGCGATTGATAAGATGGGTTTGATTAGATTAATCTATGTACCTCCGTACCTATGTACATACATATGTACCTGCCTGTAATATGCTAACTACTGGTAATAACTGTTATACCAGAGGCCAACAGGTGAATCTTTTTGGGTGAGAACGGTGAACTGACCTTGACTAATATCAGGTAAAGCTAGAATTGAACTGTTACTCAGTATGAGGGAATAATAGACAAGACGCAAAAATAAAGAAGGTGGTCAAAAACTTTGGTCGAGAAAAATTGGGGAGCCGGGAGGGGATCGTCAGCCGCGCACTTTATTTTGGTGAAGCCGACTGTTTTCTCCATTCTACCATTCACCATTCGGTACTAACTAACTAAATCTATGCACTATCTAAATTCCCATCAGTACTGTTTGTACGAATTACTGCTGCACCTGCACCAGGCCAGGCCATTCTCGGAATCGGCTCGGGCGATGGACTTGTCCCAAGTAGTTAGTTCTAGCCTGTACCGCTGTACTGCATAGAACAGAACATAGAACACCATCATACCCTACACTCTTGCTCCCTCTACTCTGCCTCCTCATACACCATCTCTCCGTCTCTCCCCTCCCTTCACCCAGCAAAATGCCCTCAGCACCAAACTCCGATACCACCATAAGGGTCCTGGTTGCTGGCGGTAGTTACGCAGGCCTCGCTGTTGCTGTAAACCTGCTGGACCTGCATCGTGGGGTGTCGCCTCGCATGCACCCAGAGCCGTTTGTTCCTCAGCAAGACTGGCCGCACATTAAATTCCACATAACCGTCGTTGACGAGCGAGATGGCTTCAGTACGTCTATCCATCCATCTATCCATCCATCCAGCCGTCTATCCCTCCCAGACTCACTCAACCATCCTCGCTGACTGACCCCTCCCCCTCCCCCTCCCAGTGCACATCGTCGGCGCCCCCCTCGCCATGGCCGACTCGGCCTACCGTGATCGGGCCTGGGCGCGCTTCAAGGACATGACCGATCTCCAAGCCGAAAACCTCACCTTTGTGCATGGCAGCCTCTCCCACGTCGACTGCGCCTCCAAGACGGCCACCATCCTCCCTCACGGCACCAACCAAGCTCCCACGACCATCGAGTACGACTACTTTTGCGCCGCCACCGGCTACCGCCGCGTCTGGCCCGTCGTGCCCCAAGCCCTCACCTACGACGACTACCTCGTCGAGACGCAGCGCCACATTGAGGCCGCCGACCGTGCCGCCCACGGCGTCCTCGTCGTCGGCGGCGGCGCCGTCGGCATCGAGATGGCCGCCGAGCTCAAGCTCGTCATGCCGCACCTGCGCGTCGTCCTCGCCCACTCCCGCGACAAGCTGCTCTCCTCCGAGGGCCTCAGCGACGAGTGCAAGGACGTCTCCCTGCAGCTGCTGCGCGACGCCGGTGTCGAGGTGCTGCTGGACCACCGCCTCGAGAGCCATGACCGCGTCGAGACGGCCGACGGCTCGGACAAGTACAGCGCAAAGTTCACCAACGGAACCGCCATGGACTTTAGCATGGTCATCGTCGGCGTCTCCCAGAGCGTGCCCGCCACAGACTTTCTGCCCGCCGCGGCGCGGGACGAGGACGGCAAAGTAAAGATTCAGCCCAAGTATGTTTCTTTTTTTGTTTCAGCCTCTTCCCTTCAAAGATGTGTAGATGCTAACCGAAACAGCCTCATGCTGCCCGCCGAAATCCCAAACTCCGAGTACCACTACTGCGCCGGCGACGCGACAAAGTGGTCCGGCATCAAGCGATGCGGCGGCGCCATGCGAGCCGGTCACCTCGTCGCCATGAACATCCACCAGCACGTCCTTCACAACGCCATCGAGCACACTCCCAAGTACGGCGAGCTGGAGGAGGTCCCCCCCATGATCGTCATGGCGGTCGGCAAGAAGGCGGTCTGGTCCGGTCCGGAAGGCACCGGCTCGGGAGAGGATGTGATGGCTAAATTCTTTGGAAATGATTTATACCTATCTGGTGAGTTTAGCAGGAAGCCCTTTGAATTCACGGTTGAGCTAACGGGTGAATAGGCTGTCTAAGCTGGATTGGCGTGAAAATGCGTCAAGATGTACAAGCGTCCATCTAAAAAGAACATGATAAATAGAACAAAGCATAGAAAGCGTTTCTGGATAGACATTTGATGAATGATGGCAAAGTAAAAAGCGTATCTATTTATAGATGCAAAAAGGATATATATAGACAATAAAATTATCAAGAAACCCTGTTGCTTTTCTACTATTTCGTAGGATCGTTATTGATGCTACAGGGTAGGAGCCAACCCCCAAGAGAGGGTTGGGCCACGACAAGCAACAAACAGCGGTTTTTCACCTCCATCATCACCATCACCAAAGCATGGTAATCAATAGTATCCCTTCACCTTGCCGGCAATCTGCAGCGCCAAGGCCCTCGAAAACTGCCGACACCACATGAAGCTCCCCGTCATGTACCAGAGCCCCTCCACACCCGTCGGCCGCCACCACCCCCTCCTCTCCTGCTCCTCGTCCAGCTCACCAAACCCGACCAGCCTGTCGGCGACCTCGTCCCCCATCAGCCGCCTCACATGCTCCATGTTCCTCTCGAAGCCCGTCGCCAGCACCACCACGTCCGCCTCGACGGACCGCCCGTCCGCCAGCACGACACTCCTCTCCGTCAGCCGGGCGACGCCGCCCTCGCAGCTGCGGACCCCAATGCGGCCGTCGGCGACCATGGCGCAGGCGCCCTGGTCGATGTAGTAGTGGCCGCCGAGGAGCAGCTGGTGGTCCGCGAGGCCGAAGCCGTCCTCGCCGGTGCGCAGCGCCATGCCGGCGGCGCGCACGCGGTCGAGCAGCGGGGCGTCGGCGGCGGCCATGGCGCGGGTGAGCCCGACGCTCATGGCGCGGATGACGGCGATGGGCAGCGAGTTGCCGACGAGGTCGGCCTCCTCGGTGGTGAGGCCGGCGCCGGCGTCCCAGAGGCCGAGCTGCAGCGAAGCCCAGGAGGCGGTGGAGAGGGCGAAGATGGGGTGGCGCTGGAGGAGGGTGACGCGGCGGGCGCCGCACTCGACGAGGTCCTGCGCGGCGTCGTGCCCGCTGGTGCTGCAGCCGATGACGACGGCGCTCTTGGCGGCGAGGTCCGGGATGAGTCGCGCGGAGGCGCGCTGGCTGGAGTGGTAGATGTCCCCGAGGAAGGTGTCCTGGCCGGGGAACTGCGGCGTGACGGGCGTGTCGCCGTAGACGCCGGTGGCGAGGACGACGTGGCGCGGGCGGAACAAGGTCTGGGTCTGCTTGTCGTCGGTGCCGGTGCCGGTGCCGGTGACGGTGACGGTGACGGTGTAGTGGTCGCCGGTGCGCTGGACGGAGGTGACGGTGGCGCTGAGGAGGACATCGAGGCCCATGAGCTGCGAGTAGTGCTCGAGCCAGTCGGCGGCCTGCCGCCCGGTCAGCCACTCGGGCCAGCTCTCGGGATACTTGACGAAGGGGTAGTGGTCGGTAAAGGTCGGCGTGTTGAGCGTGACGGACTCGTAGCGAGCTCTCCAGGTGTCTCCGACGGCGGGATGTCTCTCGACCAGCAGGGCATTGATGCCCATGTGCTTGAGACGGGCTCCCAGGGACACACCGGCCTGCCCTGAAAAGACATTAGTACTTGTTATACAGGAAGGGGACAAGAGCAAGAAGAAGAAGAAGAAGAAGAAGAAGAAGAAGAAGAAGAAGAAGAAGAAGAAGAAGAAGAAAGGTAATCATGCACGCACCAGCACCGACAATCAGCACGTCGAGATCCTCGCTTGGATGAGTGCTATTCGTCTGCTGCGACTTCTTCCTCTCCGCCCGGTTCTGGCGCCTCTTCACCTCAAGCTCCTTCTGGTAATGCAGCTCCTCCAACTCGGTAAACACCGTCCAGGCCTTCCAGCCGCCCTCGGTGTCATTCTCCAGCCGCACGTACCCCCGACACACGCCGTGCTGCGTGCGGAACGTAAATGCCGACTGCACCCAGGCCTGCCCGGCAAACTCGACGAGCGATGGCTTCAGCCCGCCGGCCTCGCAGGCCTTGACATCTTCCACCAGGCGTGTCTTGCTGGCCGTGTCTACGTAGGCCTTTATGTGGTCCTGGCCGCGCTTCGTCGTAAAGTCCCAGCCCAGGGCCAGAATGTCTCGCCACCACGGGTCGGCGACGAAGAGCCTTGCGAAGGTGTCATTGGTGGTGGTGGTTCCCGCAAGGCATGCGTGCAGACCGGCAAGCCACTCGGAAACAATGGCAGCTGCGTCAACGTCAGCCTTTGCGACGTGCAGCCTGAGCTCCGGCAGGGTGGGCAGGACGGTTCCGTCCATGGTGAGGGTGGTTGCCTGGGCGCGATGATGCGCTGCTGGATGACCATGGGAAATACGCGTCTTTTTTTCCAGCCTTGGCTTAGGTGCTGATAACATGCGATGGCCAAAGATACAGGGTAACAAGTGAGGAAATGGCTTTCCGTGTAGGATCAGGCTCTCTCGCCTATTTACACCTCCTGTCCTAAGACGGAACGCTGCGTGTTTCCGACCGCATAATAAGTGTGCCACAATGCATACACATACACCACGGGCGTCCTCTTCCTATACGCCCAAGATCATTGGTCGGTCTACGACGGGGTTGAGGCCAAAAAGCACCCTGTAAACTCTTTTCATATTGCAGAAACCTGCACAGCCTTTTACACGAGGCTGTCCCGTGCAGATGAACCTGGGCGCGTCTTGCCAAGGTCTTGGGTGCCATCCTCGCTATGTTTATTAGACAATTTTGGGATGAGGGGCGTGTGGATATGCAACGGAATCCGGAAGCATGATTGATTATGCTATCCATCGTATGGTTCTAGGGCATTAGCGAATTCTGGTCTTATATTGCGCAATGTGCTGTCTATGTCTATCGCGAGGCACAGAGTGAGGGTCGGGACGCAGTGCTTTAGATACATGGTCTTCCAGGGTGACCAACTAGAGCCAGCCCAGCCATCTTCTACCACTCTAGCTTTCCCGTCCCGTGCTGTCCCTAGCCGCGCCAGACGGCCTCGATGACGACAAAGAAGGACAGCGGGTTCGCCTCAAGCCGGACCAGGTCGAAGCGCTCGTCCGAGGCCTTGAAGATGGCCCGCCAGGCCTCGGCCGGGCGCTCCTCGGCGTTGAACAGCGCCATCATGCGCAGGTCCGTCGCCGTGCCCATCTGCTGAATCGACCGCGGGACCGCCTCCTCGCCGCCGGTCGACTCCTGCTTGCCGACAAAGTCGAGGAAGAAGACGCGCGAGCCCGGCCGCATCGCCGGCACTAGCCCGCGCAGGATCTTGACGCACTCCTCGTCCGGCCAGTCGTGCAGGATGAGCTTGATGAGGAATATGTCCGGATGCACCGGCTGCGGCTGGAAGAAGTCGTGCGCGATGAACTTGACGCGCTCCCGCAGCGCCGCCGGCTGGTGCTTGTTGAAGACGGACTCGGCCTCGGGGAGGTCCTCGACGGTGATGGTGAGGTCCGGGAACTTTTCGGCCAGGAAGAAGGCGTCGTGGCCTCCGGAGCCGCCCATCTGGATTGGTTGGACGAGTAGGTTAGTTAATCAAGTGAGGTGAGCCCAAGCTGCGTCCCGGCGACCATAGGGTAGCCACTTACATCAACAATATGCGACTTTCCGAGGGCTTTCCAGTCAAAGGCATTCTCGAGGACAGTCTCGAGTCTGAAAATATCCTTGAGGTAGCGCATAAACTCGACAAAGTTCCGCTGCCTCCAGCCCTTGCGGTCGCCCTCGCCGTCGTTTTCAATGTACTCCCACGACGTCTTGTAGTTGCCAATCGTCGCGCCCTTCTGGTGCATCGCAAAGGCCGTCTTGGCCATGTCTCTGGTGAGCGCCGGCTGGCCGCGGGCGTGCACCTCGAGCGCCTTGTTGATCGCCAGCATCGGGGCGCCGGCGTCGTCCAGGATCGTGGACACCAGCGCCCGGAGCCCGGACGACTGGACCAGGGCCGCGGACCGGCTCGAGTGGCGCACGCGCCGGGTCGTCTTGTGGTCGCCGTCGGGCGCGAAGAGGCGCGGCGTCATGCCGTGCTCGATGACGCGCTGGACGACCTCCTCGGGGAGCTCGGCGTGGGCGGCGATCTCGGCAAAGGACGCGGAGCCGTCGAGCGGCACGGCGGCCCAAAAGTCAAAGTGGTTCATCAGGTTCAGCGCCATGATGTCCGGGACGGCCTGCGAGCGAGGGAAAAGGGGCGTTGGTTAAATTGGTGAGGCTATTTCTGAGAGATTCCGAGCCAACAAGCCGTCCTGGTACGTACTGTGTGGACATAGTTGAAGATGCTCTCGCTGGGGCCTTGGACGAGGTACCAAATGTCGTTGATCTTGTCGAGAAGCTGCTGTCGGCGGAGGAACTGTTCCCCGGTCAAGCCGTCGTAGCTGGTAGCGCTCTTGGGGGTGAAGTCTGGCTCGGCAATGTTTGCATCGGCAAGACTCTTGGTGAAGCTGCTGGCAAGCTCGGCAATCTGCGCCGCCAGCCCAGTAATGTTGTCGTTGACGCTCATCTTCTCTAAATTTCCTATCTAGTCAGGGAAGTCGGTCGTTGAGAAGAGTAGAAGATTGAGTTGAACCTTTGCAAAGCTTAAGCTTAAAAACAGCACGTCTTGATCTATGTATGTATAGCTGTTCACTTCCGCAGTGTTCATATCGGGGAACTGGCGGGGGGGCTCTCCATCTTCAAAGTCACACCGCGCGGGGAACAAATGGAGTCAACCAACTCCAGGCTGGTGCTGATTCCTCCGGTCTCACACTTCTGCCTGTCATAGTTAGTTAGGCAACGTGCAGCGGACACGGAGCCGGTTGTGTTCTGTGGGACTGGACTGGCTAGTTGCAGATTGTCGTGGCCAGGCTCAAGAGGAGTTGAGCTCTGCAAAGAAGGACTGGTGCTGTCGGAAATAGGCAACTTCAGCCGACCCTGGAACACCTTTGAACCGTCGCTCTTCGGCGTTATCCATCCGCGCCGTGCATAACTTTGCAGACCTTGCGCCTCTTGCACTATCCTAGTTGAACATCTTATCAATCAGATTATGGCACAGGTGGTTAGCTCGCCCCGCCTTCGCAATTCAGCTGCAGACGGCCTAATAGAAGTGCGCTGATTTCGCTGGCCAAATAACAATGCCCGAATTTCTGCCCACTGTCGCTTGGCTTTGCAGGACGAGACACTTTATATAGCCTTGAAAAGCGCAAACGCAACCTCAGCTTATTTTAGCTCCCTTGAGATTCCTCTCACCAGCTCTCCTCTGCACAAGCTCTCTCTCCTCCGCTTTTGCGATGCCGGCTTTTGGAGCTGCTGCCAACAATCTCCACAGACGGCAGTTGATCAACCTAGATCCCTATCGGCTCCGAGACTGACGTCACGATGGTTGGTGTTAAATTCTGTACCCTGTATAATCTTAGAACGTTTAACGAGTCGAGATGGGCTACTACGGCAAAGTTCAATCGGGGCCCAGATATGCCAACGCTATGGCTGGCATAACTAGACAGCGCCTATTACTAAGGGCTTAGCTTCTAGTTAGGGTAGGAAGAACCACATCCAACAATATATATGGACGTGTATGATTGTCTTTGCAGCACTGGAGCTTATGCTAGTAACAACCAGAACAACCAAAATACCCCAAAGACCTAGGATAACTCACAGGGCCAGAATAGTTTCAATGCCTATAATAGTTCAGATAGTCTAAATATTTAGGATACGGAAACAACAATGCTGTTGCAGTTGCTGTAAGTTGAGTTAGGCAGCAACGTCATGTGACAAGGTTGCCAGGGGCAACTATTTCAATCAGCACTTATACTTCTTACTCCGCACTCAAAAGACCCCCAAGATTCACCACATACATTTTCATCATGTTAATACCTTATGAGAAATGACAAGGCCCATCTATTATGAATAGTTACGTTGTGCAGGCCTGGGTTAACGACGTCGCTATAGCTAACATGCCCGACACACCAAGCCCTAATAAGAAGCGCCCACGAGCCAGTCACAATGACGAGACTGTACCACCCAATCCTAATAAAACACCAGTGCGCCATTCAGGGAGCTCGACACAGTCAGCCTCTACCTTCCAGGCCGCGCTCGTGAGTAGACCCGAATTCTCCATAATGCAGCCGTCGAGCCAGACTTCGCGGTCCCGGAGCAGCTCCCCTTCAAAGCAATTCCAGAAGATCGGGAACCTAGCCGCCCTCGCGCTACCAGTCCGCTTCACCCTGACGCCGAATCTCGGTACAGCCCTGCCAGCCGATGCCCAAGACTTGTTCAGGACGTTACTGGCGGTCCAGAAGACTCCGACACTGCCGGCTGTGCTTCGCTCGCACCCAGACTTTCATAACGACGACGATATCCTCGATTCTATGTGGTCTGGTGATGTTAAAGGCCAAGACACTCAAGAAGAATACAAGGCGGCAGAGTCAAACCACGATGTACTACGCCGTATTGTGGCTGAATCGGTTGAATCATTTAACGAGGGCCGGTTTGAGTCGGGCTGGATTAATCTCATCCACACAACCATATTAAAGCTCGCAGCGAGAGACATGCCCTCTCTAATGATCGAGCCCACCATGTCGGCGCAGATTATGCCAGCGTTCTGCCCACTTCTAGCATCAGGTCAACAGGTGCTACTGCCGTCCTCGTCCGTCTCCAGTGCCACTGGCAGTAGCCGCGAGTCGGGACACAGGAGGGAAGCCGCACCTCGACCTGCGGCCGCCATCGGGTTGTCGGTCCATAAGATGGTCGACTACGTGGTGGCCCTAAGGCCCTCGGACAAGTTACAGGAGCTCATTGACATATTCCTTCTAGGGGAACCTCCTGAGAGGAACTCTATCAACCAGACACGCTACACGCCGCTACAGAAGCGTCCCGCGCCTATATTCATCGAGACTAAGACGGCCTCAGTCGGAACCGACACCGCGAGTGTGCAGCTGGGCGTGTGGCTGGCAGCGTGGTACGAGCGTCTGCGCATCGTAACGGCGTTGGCAGGCTGCCCACAGGAGAAACTCTTGACGCTGCCACTCATACAGGTGACAAGCGGTGGCTGGACCGTCATGTTCGCGGTGGACGAGGGGACGCAAATTGTAAGATATAACTCCAAGTGATAGGACCCCGACTAATACTTTTCACAGCATGTGCGCCACAAGGACCGAAAGATTGGTGACACGGTCAGCATGCTCGGGATTTACCAGCTGCAGGCGTCGCTGGTGGTGTTAGGGAAATGGATGCAGAATACTTTTGAGCCTTGGTTTACGAGTCGGCTTGAAAGGGCCGTTGAGAATCGGCACAGAATGGCCAGCCTAATGGGTAATTGATTGCTAATACTGCAGGCGTTGCATCTCTCGCTATCCTGGTTGTCGTATACCCACTGTCCTGACTGTCCCGACTGTCCTGACTATCCTCACTATCCTCACTATCCTGCCGAGGCCAACTGTCCCTCGAGGAGCAACATCCTTTAACGCGGCTGGCAGCTCAGCTGGTGTCTGCAGTTGCCGCCCACGTACCTGCAAGACGGGCATCGCGCGTCCGCGGTGCAACTGTGGCTGCGGGCGCAGAACTGGCCACAGCGAGAAGCGCGCGCGAACAGGATCCGGGGCTCCTCGCGCCTGCACTTGGCCGCCGACGCGTCCTCCGCGCTCACCGCCTCGAAGCGCTTCATCACCTTGCCGACGGCGTCGCCGTCCTTGTTGTACTTGTTGTAATACGCCTCCGCCTCGGCGTCGTCGACGAGCGCCACGGCCGAGATGCGCTCCTGCGTGTCGGCGTTGAACTCCTGGTAGAGCACGATGTTGTCCACGGGCTTGTTCACCATGCCAAACGTGTCCGGGCCGTGCGTCGCCTCGGCGGCGGCGAGGGCATCACGGCCAACCTGGATGTCCGGGTGCTGGGCAAGGAACTCCTCGGCAGCGGTGGCACAGGCGGCCAGGCCAACGTGCAGCGAGAGGGCCAGAGTGGCGAGGGCCTTGACGGAGAACCGCATCTTGGATACTGGTAGCAGATGACGTGTTAGAATCGCGATTCAGCATAGAACCTTGGTTGATACTTGCTGTTGTGAATTTGGAAGTGTCTTTGCTTAGTATTCGTTGTGAGTGCTGTGATGCTTCTGATTGTGATTTGAATGCCTCAGTTGGCAGCAGCAGCAACGAGGCTCTTTATACTGTTGCAGACACCTTACAATTGCACTCACGTTACTGGATTATCTCGTTCGTTCAATTCTGTCGACATCCATCCATGCCAGCTCGGTGCGGATACATTGCTGTGTGCCAACGTAATCCCACAAACCAGCTTCAATATTCAAAGAATGTGAACTAACGCTGCTGACGACAGTTAATCTAGACGATGATAGCTGGTTGGTCATGGGAATTCATGCATGCAACCCTTCGACGTCGCCATCTCTAGGAGATTGGGCAGTGGCAAGGCATTACTAGACGCCTAGGCTGTTGATGGAGACCTGCTCAACTTGGACTGACAAATTGGAATAATCTTTAACAAATACATCTCGGCAGCGGCGTGAACTATTAGGTCCGTCAGCATGAATTATGCGTTAGATTTTCATACGGACCGGTACTAATGCTGTGATACGGCGGCTTTGGCCTGGAGTCGACATGGGTCGAGTTCTCTGGTAAGCATCACCCTCCACGGAGGGATTTTCCATCAATCTTCCCCAAGCGACGGAAGATGGCCTGGTTCCTTTGGGCAAACCAAGAAAATAACCCTGAAACCTTTCATGCAAGTAAGATTGGGAATGCCACGAGAACTGAACGAATTCTAGACTGTGTGGTTGTATCTTGTCTCACTGCGCTTTCGAGCAGTCACTTGTGTCTGCATGTTAATATTCGGCCTCTACAACTTTTCAAAAAGTAGGAAAAAGCCAATCGCGGCTTGCAGATACCTGTACGTTTCATGCCCCCCCCCTCTGTTCCGGGGAGGCGGCCCAGCAGTCGCCTCGTCCATCGCTCTCGTCAAGAGTGAAACTTGCAGAGGACTTGTTTTGTCAGCTTCGTTCAGCGATCAATCTGAAAATTGGTTCCTCTTTTGACTCATGTTGGGTGTGCTGTTGTTCGAGAGGCTTGCGTGGGCTTGGCTACCGTTGGCGATGATCTGCCTTATCACGGTTACGTGAGTGAGCGCCGATTTGTGCGACGGAATTTCCCACCAACACGTAACAATCCTGTGGCTTGTAAAGTGTCATCAAATGGGATACGGAATCTCATTGGCGGCTCGGCCCCTCGGAGGAAGGATCTGCACGGAGTTATTTGCCCGGCAGCCTGATCAGCATCTTGAGCTTACGCCCGCCGACACAGCCTCACCCCATGGCCATCCCATGTTTGATCTACATTGGACAACACCTCCACATAGATTTCAAGGGACGGGATGACAGAATCATACTGCGCCTTCTTCTTCGTTGTACTTTTCGTCCCCGATTGGTCGTCGATGAGGGGGGAGGTCGAGGCTGAGTCGAGGAAGCATGACGAATGTTGCCCTCGAAGCCTGGGCCGGTGCTGCCGTTTGACGTGATCGGCGACTTGCAGAAGTGATTCAGACACACCAGTGATTCGGTAATTGTTGTCGGCAGGTCGGAAACGTCCGTGATGGAAAGGTGTGCCTAGTTAATAAGGATTCTTGGCTGTCAGTATTGTCCAGCCACGAGTAGACCGTCTCGTCTGACGAGTGACACCGCGCTCACGATGATCAGTTCTTCAACAAGCGTAGACAACAGAAAACAAACAACGCGTTATGCCTCGTTCGCCACATCATGGAGGGTGCGATGCGCGTCCCTGTCCTGGTTAGCATATTGCATATGGAAACTTGGGGGGGGGGGGAGAGACTAGGAAATATGCACCAATTACCAATTGAATCCTTTGGAGTTATGTCACTTTTTGTAAATAAAACCTGCCACGTACAATTGCAGCTCTGCCAAACGGTGCGGGCGCACGCTATAGTTGGGCTCTGATTAGCATGTAGGTGCAGACCCTACGCGAACAGCACCTGACCGTGAATATTTTCACGCAGTCTTCTTCCCTTATCCATCTGACTTCATACTCCCCGATCACGTTAAAGTAACAAGGCCTAGCCAAAAAGAAGGCAACCAAGACTAACCGCGGCTTCTATCAACACTCTTCTTGAACAGGTAGGCTTCTTGACAACGCGTCTTGTGCGCTCTGTTTGCTCTGCATGCGCTTACTCAACTCTCTCCAGTGACCGATTCTCTCGCCTCCGGAAACCAGGACGAAAGAGCTGCCAGCCAACAGAGACGCTCATGGCGCAACATCCCACCGCAGCTGGCGACGAAGAGGTGCAGGCGTTCTTGGCGAGACATCCCGAGATCCTCGTCGGCCGCGAGGCGCACGAAAAGGCCGAGGAGGAGGCCGGCGGTGACACCTTTGTCATCGTCAACAAGCCATTCGACAATGTCGTCCTGAACCAAATCTTCAACGCCGATACCCTGGAGCGTGTGGCCGCCGCGGTGCTGATCGACGACCAAAAGGCTCTCGACTACTACAAAAAGTACAACCAGGACGGCGACGGCACAGCGCCGGATCCCAAGAGCTGCCCGGGCTGCGGCGCTGGGTCTGACCGGGCGGCCCGGGCTGTCGAGGGGCCGGATCGGTTCGTTTTTGAGCGCATGGCCAAGTGTACCTGCAAGAAAGCACCGGTCGGACGGATGTGGCCGGCATAGACGGCGGTTCCACGGATCCTCACTTTTGGATCTTGGGTTTGACAGTCAGAAGGATAAATCAATCGCCCGTGTCATTCTCTTGGAAACTATCAAGTAAACAGAAGTACAATTCTTATGCCGTATCCAAGACACCGTAGGGCCAAACACTGCCATCTAAATCTCGTCCTCCTCCTCGTCAAAGTCGTCCTCTCTGCCCATCTCGTACAATATCCTGCCACCGTCCCCGCCGCCCACCTCCGTCTGCGCATCAAAGTACGGGAGGACGATGCCCTCGCGGTCCCGCCGTTGCTTCTCCGTGAGCCCCAGGTCAAACGTGCTCTCCGGGGCTGCCTCCGCATCCGCATCCGCCACCACCGGTGCCGCAAAGACCGGATGATCGCTCCGCAGCATCAACCTCCCCGCCGCCGCCCCCCCGCCGCCCTCCCGCACCAGAACAAATGTCTCCGCGACGGTGCGCCCGCTCCGCCTCCGCAGCTCCATGGCCACCACCACCCCGGGGGGGTGCTCCTGCGCACCGCGCAAGCCGACCAGCACGCCCTCGCGCCCCTCGTCGAGGCCCCATTCCGGCTCGACCAGCGCCTTGTCGCGCGCGCGCTGCCGCGCCGCCTCCTGCGCCAGGCTGGACAGCCGCAGGATCGCGGTCGCGAGGTGGCACAGGACGGTGAGCGGCGCGGGCTCGTACTCGCTGCTCTCCGTCGGCGGCCGCAGCACGGGCACGTCTGTGTGGTAGACGCCGACGACGGAAACGGCGGGCGTGATGATGCTGGAGAGGAAGGCGGCGAGCGGGAGAGGGGTGGAGGAAGTGAGCGTGTTGAGCGAGTCTATGATGATGACGGCGCCTGTGGTGATGCGTGTTAGAGGGCGGCGACTGGTAGAGGGGAGAGGGGCGTTCATACGGGACACATTGCGGTCGCGAGCGGATGCGACTGACGGATCACCGGATGGGTAGTGAGATAGAAGCTCCTTTCGTATTGTGTTGAAGTGTTTCCCGGTGGCCTTCACCACGACATCTACCTCGCGTGGCTTCTTGATGGTGGCAAAGGAAAGGAAGATGACCTTGGTCTTGGACAGCTACAACCCCCGATATAAGCTAGTGATGGGCGCTCGGGGGTGGTTGAGGACTGAGAGAAGCGCACCTTGGCTCTTGTGATAAATTCTGAGACAACATCCGTGGCCGGTTGCTCAAGGTTGTCCAGCAGCAGCGTGAGCGGGCTTGCCCCATCTCTGAGATTTAGCAGCTTTTGCAGCAAAAGCAGACTATGCGACCGAGTATGCGCAGCGTTTGCGGGCACCATATTATCTAACAAAGGTGAAAATGGAGATCGTTGGCGGATATCATCAAATTCGGTATTTTGTTAGGGCATCTGGGGCATCTGGGGCATCTGGGGCATCTGGGCGCGTCGAGGTGATGTGAGAAGAGTTTGAACCATCATTCTGTAGCGCCCAGTGTTGGTAGTTGGTGATGTGGAGAAATCGAGGTCTCCAACAGCCTCAACTTTCCAAGTATTATTAGTACGGTAGCTCTGGATTCATTGCGAAGCCCATGTCCATGGAAAATTTACACTTATTTATTCAATACGTGGATCATAGTTCATCATGGCAAAATACTACGAATCACTAATCGTATGCCAGAATCTGTCATGGCCCATCCGCGACGCAGTCACGCGTTTCGAGGCTGCGTGTAGAGAATAAAGGTTTAGTTTATCCTCGTGGCGCAAAATCCATCATCCAATATTTCAATTACTGATGTACATGCGCATCGTCTGGCTGCAGTCCTTGCCGCGTCAAGCCGCAGGCTTACGCCTCAGCGTCGCTAGCCAACGTTTCTTTGCTCGCATCCGCCTCGCGCTCCTCTGGCAGTTGAACCTCCCAGTCCTTCTCAAATTTGGCGCGGAGATAGTCCTTAAAATCGCCCGCCCTTCGCCGCTCATGCGCCGCCCACGCCTGCGCCAGCCAGTCCGGGTCGTGCCGGCCCTGCGCCAGGCTCTCCCTGTACGCGGCGCAGTCGTACCGGAAGCTGTCGTCGTTCATCAGCGATGCTGTGTTGGGCTGCGCCATGCCGTCCTCCCCGAGGAGAACGTGGCGTTGGTCCGGAAAGAGCGCTAGGATCTCGGCGTGGTCTGCCGCGTCGAGGCTGCTCCATGCCATGGGATTGGAAAGGATTGTCTAGTGGCAGGGTGAGCATCAAACTTTCTTTGAATGAGGCTTGGACGTACTCGTAGGTTCGCTTTGGCGAGTGGTGATTTCGGGTCGGTTAGGAGGCGTTCAGCGTCCCACTTGCGCTTCCTGATGATTCTCACAGTCTTCTTTATGACTGGTTCTTCCGTGATACGCCCTACCTTTCGTAGGGACCGGCGAGGGCGGGAAACCAGAGTCGTGTCCCCTTTGCCTGTGTCTTCTATGGTTGGCTCCTGAGTAGTGCTCGCATTCTTTGATTTGGCATGAGCGTCGACGTCGGCGTCGGCTTCCTGTATCGAATCCTCCACTTGCATCGACTCATTTCCTTGATTCGCCATGGTATTGTCGGATGCCAATCAGGATCCGCTGTTGTAGTAGCAAGCACGAAGTGAATGGACAGGAATTTGTTGCTACTGCAAACGCACTCCTTGCTGTACTGCGCGGCTTGATAAACTCGGTATCAACGCGCGTCGGATCGTAATTTATCTTCACTCATGGTAAAAATCGAGCCCAAGGCCAAAACTAGACAAAGTGCTCGCGCAAACCGATCTGTTGGTGATGGTGAAGCCGGCAAGCTGGCGATGGTGACTACATTCTACATTGAAAGTCGTTAATCTTTCCAGCGACCTATTGATACCCACTTTTGCAAAGTTGCTCGTTATTTCGTTATTATTTGGCACTTCTGCGCTGGATGAGTCGAACAGTCAATTGGCAGAGGTCCGCTATAGGTCCTATTCCTCCTTAACTAGCTTAGTAAACTGATAAACATACATATTTATCAATATTCCCAAGTGCGCTGTTCATTATAATAATTTTTTTCATGGCAATCATTGATTGTATCATTTGGGCGCCAGTAACGCTCTTGTAGTAGGCCTGTTTTGCGAGCAGCCACTGTACCTGTTACAGTATCTGCCACTGCATCTACCACTGTACCTACTACTATACCTGGCGCTATGCACGGTAACAAGGTGGTATTACGTTGAATATATGAACTTGAAACCTTGTAAATAATTATCGCTAGTGTGGCCTAGATAGAAATTTAAGGGCTCCGGGTTTGTAAAGTTTATATAGTTCGGATAGTTAGGATGGTTAGCTAGAATAGTCAGGATAAGTCAGACTGTTAGTCAAGCCGAGGACACCAGGGAACGACGGCGAGATGGTGATAGTCATGCAACCAGATTGACTAGCCAGTGGCCGGCTTACAACACCAAGTCGGCTGCAGTCCGCAATGGTTCAAAGTGGTAGTTTTAGGCAGGTCGTTGAATGTCACTGAATCTTGATGCTTGCTGTTGTACGCCGGGTGAAAAGGAATAACCGACGGGCCGTAGCGGTTGTCACTAACGATGGATATTGAGAGATTGGGGCCGAATAAATGCATGCCTCCCTTCATTCTTTTTTTGAGTTATGTTACATTGCTTGCTTGGTGGACGTTTTACTCTTGGCTATTATTTTTACTGGAATGGTCCCTGGTTTGCCATTGTTGCCTGCACACCCGCTTGTATATGGATCACACACTTATCCTCATGATGTCTGATGTAACATGCAACAGTGTATCACACATGGTCGTGAAATAACGGCCTAATAACTACTTTTGAAAGATATTGACTAATTGCAGGGAAATGTGGTACGATTAGCTCTTGTCATTCAAACATTTGCAAACCATTTTTGAGCCCTTTCATTTGGCGGGGCGGCGCCGGGGACCAGATTTCGCCCCCCTTTGGCCGATCCGCCCCAACTTGTCTCCTGAAGCTGCTGCCTCGCAACTTTTTGCAATAGATACAGCTAACCGCGCCAGAGCAGCATTAAACAGCCTTTTTTGCCCCTGCTGAGACTAGAACCCCTTCCAGATCTCCGATTTTCGATTTCTGTTGGGAATTGCCGCCTCGGCTTGGTGCCACCTCCGACGCCGTCACGCGCCCCGTTGCTTGCCTGGCTGGACACGGTGTTGAAAGAGGGCAACCACCAGCTTCCACGAGTCGACACAGCTTCTCCCTTGCGCATCTCCAGAACCACATAATCAAACCGACGCCATGATTAAATCAACACAAATAGCACGTCTCAGACGTGGCCATGAAAAGTGTAGGGCCCTCTTCTGTTTACTGCGGCAATCTGCGCTGCTGCCCCAGAACGGTCCCGCGGCTAACTGACATCACCAGCCCTGCTGCTCTGCGCCTCGGCCGGCGATGAGGATCAGGTTCGTTTCTCCCGCCTCGACATCCGACTCTTCGTTCCCTCCCCCGCCCACGAACCCCTTGTCACTAACACTCCGTCTCCCCGGTACAGGCACAGCCCGCGAACGAGGCCCTCCGAGCCGCCAAGAGGAGGGCCATGACCATCATCGAGAATATCGAGCGCAACTCGCAGCCACGCGTCTCCGCCGACCTCGGCGACCACACCGTCAACTACCTCGTCGAGGCCGACATCGTCTTCCTCTGCATCTGCGTCGACCCGTACCCGACCGACCTCGCCTTCATCTACCTCGCCGACCTCGCGCGCGAGTTCCTCAACCAGGACCGCCTCGAGCGCGTGCACAGCCAGTCCATGAACCGCTCCTACGCCTTTGGCGACTTCGAGACCACCATCGCCAAGACGTGCATGACGTACAACCACCCGCGCGCCGTGCAGAACTTTGGGCAAAAGGGCGGCAGCGGCGCCGCGCCCAAGCCCGCGCAGAACCTCGACAAGCTCAACGCAGAGGTCAGCGAGGTCCGCGGCATCATGTTCAAGAACGTCGAGGACCTGCTGCACAGGGGCGAGAGCTTGGAGTCGATGAGCGAGATCAGCAGCAGGCTGCGCGACGACAGCAAAAAGTACAGGAGGGCGGCGGTGCGCATCAACTGGGAGCTGCTGCTCAAGCAGTACGCGCCCTTTGCCGTTCTGGGCTTCATCTTTCTGGTCTTCTTCTACTACCGCTTCTTCTAAGCTGGGTTGCTGGATGGAGAGGGGTGAGCTAGCGTGCCTCGTGTATAGCAAACGGGTATAGTATAAAAAAATAGAGAGGGGAATGGGGGAAGCAGATTTTCAAGCATTGAATGATACAAGAGGTATCTTTTACTGTTTCCATGTACAGTACTGGAGATTATGGAGATGCTGATTGGATGATGCGACGGGCCTTCCAAAGAAAAGAAATATCAAACTTGAATGCAGGATAAACTAAATGCCCCATGTCCATGAAAACTCCTGTCCGTGTGCTCCGCGCGATGCTAAAAATAAAAGTCATTTTTCAAACATGATGCTGGTCTGGTATCGTAAAGTTGTTCGTGTCAGCTGCAAGAAGGGTGTGATTCTCGCTGCACAGTAGGGGGTATCGTGGGAAGGTTGGTCCGAATTACATGACGGCGCATTTGTCCGCCGAGGGCAAGGACAATGGGAAAGCGGAGGACCGTGCTGGCGGCGCATGCTCCCACTCCAGATGCTCCTGCAGCGCTGCCAGGTCTTCGAAGCGGTTGTCCGGCCGCCCTATGTCATCTTCATCGTCAATGTCTTGCGGCTCGGACGCGTGCTCGCACAGCGGGCACAGGAAGCGCGCCTGCCAGTCTCCCCGGAGCGGCGCCATGTGGCTCGCCACCGCCGTCGGCGGATACACGACCTGCTTGCGCTCGCGCGCCCCCGACACGCTCACCGCCGTGGCGCGCCACTCATTCAGGGCGGCACCGAGCGCATCTTGCAAGGGCGTCGCGGATGTCGGCAACAGCGCACCACCTCTCGCGTCCGGTATCGTGTCGTCGTCGTCGCCGAGGCCGGTGCGGGTCGTGGGCACGCGCTCGAGGTCGTGCCAGAGCAGGTGGCCGTCGCAAAAGTCGCAGACGAAGACGATGTCGGCGTCGCCGAAGCGTTCGAAGCCGCCGATGGTGTGGCACTCGGCGAGCTCGTCGAGCTGGCGGCGGCGGCAGTCGTGGTCGGTGGCGGGGTTGCCGGCGCGGCGGGCGTCGAGCCAGGCGCGCTGGCGGCGGTGGACGATGAAGGCGCCGAGGCAGCGTCGCGAGGTCTCCTTGGCGCTGCCGAAGACGCGCTGGGCGGCGCGGCACTGGGCGCGGTGCAGCTGTTTCTGGAGGGCCTTGGTGTCGCGCACCCAGACGGCGTTGACGGGCCCGCCGGACCGGCTCCATTCGCGCATGTTTTGCATGTGCATGTAGAACTTGCCACGCAAGCTGCGAAGCTCCTCAAGCGAGGCGACTGAAGCCCAGAGGTTAGCTCGCTGTCCAAAGACGTCTGTCCATATGTACTTGAGTTGGCCGCTAAGGCCCGCCAGCTTCCCGTTGGAAGGAAGCACAAAAGAGGATAAAATAAAATAAAATAAATAAAAATGAAGAGCTTACATGTTCGATCGTGCTCGTAGTGGGATTGGCTCTTGAGAAGGGGCGAGAGCTCCTGAAAATCGGCCTTGGCGTCGTTGAGGACGCGCTCCATGGCCCGCTGTAGCTCGTACTCGTCAGGCCCCCAGTGACGCTTGTCCGCCAGACTTAGAATGCGCAGGCCGTCGACAATCAGGTTGGCAATGTCGGCGAGCAGCGAGCCCACCGAGTCGGAGCCCATGACAGCGGGCGGGCGGCCGGGCGGGCGGCCGCAGGCGATCACGGGTTGTTTGTTGGTGGCTCGTCCGTCGTGGGAGAAGCGAGGAGATGAGTTTCAGCGGGCGTCGCAGTGTCGGGCTAGGCGGAGGAGGAGGGAGCGTTGGCGGAGCTCGATAAGACAATGGTTTGGTTTGGTTTGGTTAGGTTAGGTTAGGTTTGGTTTGGTTAGGTTAGGTTAGGTTTGGTTTGTGTTGTTTATGTTTGTCCGTGGTTTGCGGATGACAAGTGAAATCGAAGACGTGGTCAAAGTTCAAGGCGCTGAGGAGGGACGGGTGGCGGCGACAAGCGACAGCGGCCTCTGATTTTCAGCGTGGGTTAACCCATGCACCGGACGTACAGTGGATGGCAACAGCTATTCATCCGCTGGCAGGTACTCACCTTATCTCGAAGGTAGGTAAGATACGCAAGATGGTTGAAATTATGATATTCTTATAAGTTAATAAGATCCTAATAAAGATAGCTAAAAATCATAAGATAAATAAGATTCATAAGAGAAAAGAGATGCTATACAAAATAGGGCTAAATACCTACATAATGCCACCTATGTAGTGTATGTAGATTGGACGTGCTAGATGGGACGAGCCTAAGCCTATACGACATGGAATTTGCTTAGAGGATGGAGTGAAAAAAAGAAGAAAAAGAAGGAAAAGAAAAGGAAACAACACTGGCTAGACTGTGATCATCAGTCCTCCTCGTCGGGTCCCTTCTGTCTAGAGCCCATAATAATTAAAGCTATTAGCGGGCCCTATTATATGTTGTTGGGCTCTCGGTGATACCGCTCCTCTTGATTCATGACCAGCCATGCGTAGGGGTTGCAGCTCATCTATGTTTAAAAAAAGGTTATCTGTCACTAAAGTAGGGCGGAACGCTAAAGGCAGTAAAGAGCGCCTATATATACACTATATATACACTATATATATAAGGTATATATTATAACTATAGTTAGTAAGTACCCTAGTAGAGTAACTAGTAGATCTTTAGTAGATAAATAGAGGTAATAAAAGAGTAGTATAGAAGTATACTTTAAGTATAAATCTAGTATATACTATATATATATAATAAATATTCTTTATATTAACTAAAAATATATAATTATAGTATTTACTATATTAATATATAGATTAACTACTAATATATTTAAGGTAGTAAATAATCTATAGTAGACTTTATTTTAATATAATACAATAGGTTAATATTTAGTATATATACTATATATAGTAGGTAAATACTAA